>PVIW01010991.1:0-40456 GCA_004026585.1 Noctilio leporinus | reverse complement strand
GGGGGAGGCAGAGGCAAGAAAGGGGAGCAGCTTAGACAAAAACCTAGTATGGGGGAACCATGGACAAGGACAACAGGTGGGATTGACTTTGGGGGGAATGGGCGGGTGGGGAGGGGGACGGAGGGGAGCAAAAAGGGGATGGATGTAATACAACAATAAAATTTTAAAAGAATAAAATAAAATTAATTAATTATTAATTAAATTAAACTTGCTATAAATGTAAAAAAAAAAAAGAAAGAAAGAAAATAGGTGCAAAGATGAATGAACAAGAAATAAGCCTTCTTGTGTGGCACTTCAATTCCACACCAGGGTGGTGGAGAAGAAATTAAATTACTACATTGAGATGAAAAAAGTACTCTGATAGAAGAATGGCACAGGGTCAAAGACAAAATAAAGAGGGAATCCTCTGATATGTAACAATGTTCATTCAATTAGACTTCTGATGGCGAAGACTCTTTGTCGGCTCATTTCACAGTCATGCAATTTTTCTGGTTTAATAGTAAAACCTACAACATTAATTCCAAATTTCCCTGGTTGGCACTTAATAGACACCTGTAGAATTAAATTTTTCCTTTCCCACCCTGAACCTAGAAAGGTCCTTAACTTATCTTTTTAGCTATAAGAATATAGCCTTATGTATTATAGAAATGTACACTTGAAACCTGTATGACTTTATTAGCCAAAGTCACCCCAATAAATTTAATTTAAAAAAGAAAATATTAGCAAGATTATACATTACAGTCTGAAATAAATAGATGATAGCCCTATGTCAAGAAATTTGAAATACTCATAATTCAACTGTTCTCAGGTTAACAGATAAGTTTTAAACATAGTTTGATAGGTTGACAAATACATACATACACTTTTTAAAATCATAGAATTTAGGACAAATGGTGACTTCCCTAGTTTTAGAAAAAGTCACTGAGTCATGGCCATATCACCCTGAATGCACCCGATCTCATCTGATCTCAGAAGAAATAGTCACCAAGGCCTACACTGATCAACTGAAATAACCAACCTCATAAAATTAGTATTAGAAAATCCTTTCAACCTCTAATTATTGTAGTTGTTGACAGAACTTAGTCACTGCCTCTAATTCAGTAAAGATTTTAGATACAACTCTTTCTCTCTACATTACTTTTGTCATAATTCTTGAAATTGCAATGCCCCATATAATAGGAAGTACATTCAACACATTAACCTGCCCATCTTTATCTCTTCCACAAGGTTATTGTTCCACATCTCACCTCAACCACACCCCTCTGCATGGTCACACCCTTAGCCCCTTGTGGTTACCAACAGGTGCATCCCATCCAAAACCCATTTCAAGCATTGCACTCTTCTCCATCATCTCACCCCCTCTTATACCCCAGCTCCACCATGTTTGACCCTATTTGGCACCTTATTTTCATTATTTATTTCCCTTGCTCAATCCTCACTTCTCTTCACACTCAGCCCAAGGTCCATGGTCAATACCATAAGCACTCCTTCACAGATACCCTGAATTCCATTTTCATCTCTCCTTTAGTCATAACTGCCTGAAAAACTCCAACCTTGACCAAATCTTTCTCTCTCTTTTTCTCTCCTGTTTCTTACCTCTTCTCCCCCCACTCTCCTCTGCCCACACACCTCACCTTCACCTGTGCAACTGAATATGCCTAGGACAAAAAACACATGAAATCATGACCACAAACCACAGGCTGACCCTCATGTTACCTGTTGTGTGCACTTTTATCAAATCTATTCTCCTAAACAACTATTTTATGCCTTTTCTTTTTCACATCTCCCAAACCTTTTTCTTTTCCCAAGATCAGATGATAGCTTCTTATTTCAATGAGAAAAAATAAAATGCCTGTCAACAAATCTACTAGCTTTTTGCACCTGTAGCCATAGGTTTTGTCTTCCCTTTTATAACAATAAATTTGGTCTTCGTGCATTATTAGATCTCACTTTTTCCTTCATATTCAACAATTTAAATTCTGCCAATATCTCCTTTTTTCCTGAATTATCAACTTTTCTCTCTCTACTGAATCATTTCCATTAGCACTTACACATGCTTCCATCTTAAAATATCTCTGCTTTCCTCACATTCTCCTCTAGCTACTACATGATTTCTCTTCTCTCATTAAAGTCACCTATGAGTCCCCCATTGTCAAAGCTAATGATCAATTTTCATTCTTCAACTTATTTATTAGAAGAGTTTGATACATTTACCATTTGGCCATTGTTTCTTTTTTGAACTATTTCTTCTCTTGGTTTCTGGAAATTACGCTCTTGCTCTCCTCCTTCAACCCTGGCTACTTGGTTTCAGCCTCTTTGATGAATCCTCTTCTTCCTGCCAACTTATAAATGTTGTAATGTCCCAGGGTTTGATTCTTGGATCTTTTTACCTACTAGTCCTTTGATTATCTCAGGCTGCTGGCTTTAAACGCCATCTACATGCCAATGAATCATTAATTTATATATCTAGTTCTATCCTGAGCCTCAGACACAATATTTAATCTATATTTCTTCTTGAAAGTTACCTGAAGTTTTCCAAACAGAACTTTATCCCTCCCCTAAATAAGCTGGGACCTCTCCCCATTTTCTTCCCCATCTCAGTAAATACTATTCAGTTGTTTGTGCCAAACCTTAGGAATTGTTTTTTACTTATTTCTCCTATTGCAGCTCACATCTAATCTATAAGTAAATCTTTTTCCAAAACATTTTCAAAACATTTACAACTCTATCAATCTCCATCACCTTCAGCTCAAACCTCTGGACTATATACGATCAGTCTCTTAACTGTTCTTGTGCTTCCTCTCTCACCTTTCTACAATCTATTTTCCACAGAACAACCAGACTGAGCCATTTAAAATATAAGTTCAATTATACTGTTCTATAATTTGTTTTCCACAGATCTACCAGACTGAGCCATTTAAAATAGAAGTTGAATTATGTCACCCCACTGGTTAAATGAACCCTTTCAATTGCTTCCCATATCTCTCAAAGTAAAATTGAAAGTCTTTATAATGATCTATAAACCCAAACGTAATCTGGTCCACAGCCACCTCTCTGACTTCATCGTAAATGTCTGTGTTCCCCCAAAATTCAGGTGTTGAAATTCTAATACCTCATGTGACAGCATTAGGAGGTCAAGCCTTTGGGAGGTACTTCAGTCATGAGATTAGAACCTTCATAAATGGGATTAGGGTCTTTATACCCTGAAGAGTTCCCTATCACCTCCTGCCACATGAGGATACAATCAGAAAGTGCCACCTATGAACCAGGAAGAAAGATCTTACCAGATAGTGACCATGCTGGTGCCTTGATCTTAGACTTCTAGTCTCCAAAAGTGTGAGAAATAAACTTCTGTTGTTTATAAGTTACTCAGTCTGTGATATTTTGTTTTAGCATAAATTTAGTCCATAAATTTAACAAGTATGGTTTTCTCAAGCCCTGTCCAGGTACAATGGGCAAAGAGCTGGACTTTTTACCAGATGAGAACCCAGGAGCAATGTAATTGATTTCATGTGCAGCATGGACCACAGATTCTCAGTAGGGTAGAGAAGGACAGAGCAAAAGTGGCACTTTAGGTCCCAAAGGGGTCCAAGAATTATTGGAATTAGAATCCCACAGAAAATGAGTTGGACAGATCAACATGAAGGTTAGAGAATGGGGTGCTGCACTCACTGGTGGCCCAGTGGATAAGGTGCTGGCCTGTGAACCCAAAGGTCACTAGTTCAATTCCCAGCCAGGGCACATAACCAGGTTGCAAGCCAGGTCTCCAGCCAGGTCCATAGCTGGAGGCAGGTAAAAGGCAAACATACACTGATGTTTCCCTCCCTCTCTGCCTCTCTTCCTTCCCTTCTCTCTGAGAATAATAAATAAAATCTTTAAAAAAAAATAAAAGAAAAAGAAAAGAAAGAAAAAAAAAAAAGAGTGGATGCTTAAAGTGTGAACTTTGGGTGAAGTATAATTAGTAAAACAAGATCAAGACTATGAATAAGGGGAATATGACAATGGGTGGGTTCAAGGCCAGTCCAGGAGAGATGGTAAAAAACTGGGAAGCCAATGTATTAAAAGCATCCTCTACGTGGATATTTATATCACAAGAATAATGATGGAACTTGCATTAGGAAGAGTTTGGAAGACTTTAGGAAGCTAAAGACTTCAGGGAAGAGTAGGAATGACCCATTGATCAGCAGCAAAGAGAGGGAATGGATGGCAATGCCTCTCAATAGGAGACTAATTCAGAACTAGCAGTATTACAGAGGGAAGGAGCAAGGTCTGGAAATGACAATGTGGGAAATAGGAAGACACCCATCTGTGTCTAAAGAGGTAAAACTGTGTGCAAAACAATAAAAAAAAAAAAACACAAAAAACAAAAAAAACAGGTCTGCTGGGGAAGAAGTGGACTTAGGAAAAGGCTCTGTTTCAATTAGAGCAGGAACATGAAGGGAAGGATAAGAGAAGAATGTGAAAATATAACGAAGTGTGATGGTAATGGGCTGTGGATTTCAACGAGCATAGTAGAAGTCTGAGAATCTAAGGAGGCAGGGGTTGGTGATTGAATCTAGAATTCCAGGTTTGGGGAAGGGGTGGTGATTGAAACGGAAAAAGGCATGTTAGAGCTGAATGAAGATGAGAATCCAGGCAGTAAAGAAGAGCCGAGCAGCCTGAGTTCTTTACTTCAAAAGGTGCTTGAAGTAGACAGGGTGTGGTAAATACTGTGGTGCTTTGCAGATCCCCATTCCACTGAAGCTCTGGTCTCTAGCAGCTGGGATGTCGGTGCTGACAGTTTTTAACTGAGCACCCCTCCAGGAATTGCCCAAGAATGATGAGAATGATGAGCACTTCCTTACTCCCCCTTTCCTGGGCTCACCCCACCCCCTCCTGTGACTGGCCAACACAGAGGTCTGAATGCCTGGCCCCTTGGCCCATCTCCTAGCTCACTAGAAAGACCATAAGTGCTTCAGAGTTCTCCCTAGCATTGCAGAATTAGTGCAAGCCTCTGTTGCTGCACTGTCCCCAACCCTGCCCCCAAGCTGGTGATGCTACACTTCAAGGGGAGGGAAGACAAAAAAGATTGGCCGTTCTGTCCTAAGACTTTGTAGAAGTTCTCATTTCTATATTGAACCACTTAACAAAAGCTGAACCTCACTGTACTAGACTATATTACTATCAGAATTTTCCCTGGATCAGCCAAACCAGGCCTCTGCCTCCCAGGGGTCCCTACAGGAGGAATATACTTCCTTCCCCAGATTTGGTCTCCTGACTTGTTTAGCCAATAATATATGAGTGAAAGTGACACATGCCTCTTCCAAAAAGTCTTAAGGGCCACTGCAATTCCACTTTCTTTCTTGTTCCTTTTGCCTAATAGCATTATTCCATGTGGATGTTATCGTGCAAAAGCATGCATAAGCTATAAACAAATGAGTGTGTCTATTTTTCAATAAAATTTTATTTACTCAAACAAGCTGAGCAGACTTGATTCTCAGTTGGATAGATAATAGAAGTTGTTTAATTATGCTAGCCACTGACTAAAAATACAGGCGATTACCTAAAACCACTGTTTTGCAAGTTTTAGCCACCAGTATTATTTTTATAATTTTTGTATTGAAAATGACAGAAAACATGCTTGATTGTATTAGTTCCCAGAGCCCATTTATTTAGTAAGGCTTAAATGGATGAAGAGGCCAAGAATGACAGATTTAGTATTTATTGATGAGTAGGAAAAAAAAACAAAACCAAAAGACTAGCAATCTCTCTGCTTACACACACATGTACTTCAAAAGCTCTTGGGAAGACATGGAGAAAAAGACCCAGAGATAAGATAAATGACTGAAGGGCAAAAAGAAATGAAATGGGAACATGAAGAGAAAATATTACACATGTGAGAGAAAATGGAGTGAAGCCTGAACTCCCTATTTGCTTTCTTCAGCAGCAGGAACAGAAAGTATGCTGTTCCTTTACTGCCACCTGCAGTTCTTTCAGGGTCCTGGTTTATTTTTGCAATTTTCACTCACGGGGTTAAACTGCCCAGGATGCACCTCCTAAGGGTGCTTTTCATTTTTCTTTTTAAAGATTTTATTTATTTACTTTTAGAGAAAAGGAAAGAAAGGGAAGAAAGAGAGGGAGAGAAACATCAATGTGTGGTTGCCTCTTGAGCTCTCCCAAATGGGGAGCTGGCCCACAAACCAAGACGTGTGCTCTGACTAGGAATCGAACCAGCGACTCTTTGGTTCACTGGCCAGTGCTCAATCCACTGAGCCACACCAGCGAGGGTGAGAGCTTTTCCATTTTTGACTTTAGCTACAGCTTACTGAAATCCCCAGGGATTAAAAAATGGCAGGACATGGGTAAATGATTTTTAAATGGGAATGGGGAGAAGACAAGATCAATGATTGAAAATAAATATGGATAGGGGTTAATGTTGAGGTAGGGGTCCAGGAACAGAAGTAGTTAGGAGCAGAGCCTAATTCTATAAATTAGAAAACTGAGTTTACATGCAGCTGGAAAATTTTACAAATTATTAAGGTAAATATATAGGCTATTAATATAACTGGGATCTGTAGTTATGAAATGCAAGCACAATTATGGCATAATAAATAGTTCTGGGCAAATATGGGATAGTAAATCAGGACCTCACCATCTTTCCTGAACTTTACCACTCCTTGTCAAGGAATTGGTGATAATAAGATCAAAAGTCCCTGAGAACCCAAAGGTCACTGGTTTGATTCCCAGCCCGGGCAACATAACCAGATTGCAAGCCAGGTCTCCAGCCATGTCCTTAGCTGGAGGTAGGTGAAAGGCAACCATACATTGATGTCTCTCTCCCTCTCTGCCTCTTTCCCTTCCTCTCTCTCTGGAAATAATAAATAAAATATTTTTTTTAAAAAATCAAAAGTCACTGGTCTGTGAACCCAAGTATCACTGGTTCAATTTCCAGTCAAGGCACATACCCAGGTTGCAAGCCAGGTCTCCAGCCAGGTACCTTGCTTCTCTCCCTTGTCTTCCTCCCTCCCTTCCCCTTTCTCTAAAAATAATAAATAGAACTTTTAAAAAATCACACGGATATAATCTGTTCACTAATTAGGCAAATCCATTCTGCCTTTACATTATGGTTTAAGAGTCTGTCTACACTGTGAGCAATGTGAGGGAGAAATGTCATTCAACATAGTACTGGAAGTCCTAGCCACAGCAATCAGATAAGAAGAAGAAAGAAAAGGCATCCTACTTGGAAAGGAAGAAGTAAAACTGTCATTATTTTCAGATGACATGATACTAAAGATTCTACCATAAAACTACTAGAACCGATAAATGAACTTAGTAAAGTAGCGGGATACAAAATAAATATTTAGAAATCAATTGCATTTTTATACACCAATAATTACCTACCAGAAAGGGATACTAAGAAAACAATTCCATTTATAATTGCATCACAAAATAAATGAAATACCTAGGAATATATTTAACCAAGGAAGAAAAAGACTTGAACCTGTAAAATTACAAGATACTGAAGAAAAAAGGAGGATACAAATAAATGGAAACATATACCATGTTAAGGTGTAGAAAGAATTAACATTACTAAAATGTTCATAATACCAAGATGATCTACAGATGCAGCACAATTCCTATCAAAATACTGATGATGTATTTCACAAAACTGAATAATCCAAAATTTTATATGGAACCACAAAAGACCCAAAATAGCCATAGTAATCTTATGAAAAAAGAACAAAGTCAGAGGTATCATATTACCTGGTCAAATTACACTATAATACCATAGTAATCAAATAGCCTAGTACTGGCATGAAAAGTTTTTGCACAGCAAAGGAAACCATCAACAAAATGGAAAGACTACCTATTGTATAGGAAAAGATACTCACCAATGGTACAACTGATAAGAGGTTAATATTCAAGATTTATAAAGAAGTCATATAACTCAATGCCCACATACAGATACACATAAAAAATAAAGCCCAAACAAACAATGCAATTTAAAGATAGGCAGAGAAGCTGAATAGACTTATTTCCAAAGAGGATATACAGATGGCCAACAGACATATGAAAGATGCTCAATGTCACTAATCATCAGAGAAATGCAAATTAAAATTATGAGATACCACCTCACACCTGTCAGAATGGCTATCATCAATAAATCAATGAATAGCAGGTGGGGAGAAAGTAGAGAAAAGGGAACCCTCATGCACTGTTGGTGGGAATGTAGACTGGTGCAGCCACTATGTAAAACAGTATGAAGGTTCCTCAAAAAATAAAAAATGGAACTACCCTATGACCCAGCAATTTCACTTCTGGGTATATGTATATCTTAAGAAATTCAAAACACTAATTTGAAAGCATAGATGCACTTCTATGCTCATTGTGGCATTATTTACAATAGCCAAAATAAGATATGAAAGCAACCTAAGTGCTCATCAATAGACAACTGGCTAAAGAAGATGTAGTACGTATAAACAATGGACTATTTGCTCCGCCATAAATAAGAATAAAATATTACCATTTGGGACAGAATGAATAAACCTAGAGAGTATTATGCTTAAGTGAAATAAGCTAGTCAGAAAAAGAGAAATATCATATGATTTTACTTATAAATGGAATCTAAAGAACAGAAGAAACAATACTGAAACAGACTTACTTTTTAAAATTTTTTTAAATTTTATTTATTATTTTTAGAGAAAGGGGTAGGGAGAGAGGCAGAGAGAGACAGAGACATCAATGTATGGTTGCCTTTCACCTGCCTCTAGCTACGGATCTGGCTGGAGACCTGGCCTGCAACCTGGTTATGTGCCCTGGGAATCAAACCAGTGACCTTTGGGTTTGCAGGCTGACAACTTATCCACTGTGCTACCAGCCAGGGCCGAAACAGACTTGTTGATATGAAGAAAAAACTGATGGTTACTAGAAGGAAAAGGAAGGGAAGAGAGTTGGGGAACTAGGTGAAAGGATAAAGGGATTAAGAACTACAAATTGGTAGTTACAAAATAGTGATGGAGATGTACAGCATAGTCAATTACCTTGTAATAGCTATGTATAGTGTCAGGTGGGTACTTAAAATCTTGGTAGGGGGTACTTTGTAAAGTACATGATTGTCTAACCACTGTGCAGTAGACCTGGAACTAATAAAGAATCATATTAAATGCAAACTGTCATTAAAAAATAAAATTTAGAAAAAAGGGCAAAAACAGACTTCTTTTCACCTTTTTTGGCTCAAGGAACAGTTATTATTTGATCCTTATACCTAGAGGTCCCTTAGCCATCTAAAACAAGAACATAGAAACTTTTTGGTATAGTCATAAGTTTTTAATTATTTTTAAATTTCTGGTTATTTTTTCTCAATTGAACACTTTACTTCAAAGTTGATTGAGGTGAACTTTCAGGAGAGGTTGGCCAGAATGAAGGGCCATACTCTTACCCATCACACTTTTAATCTCTAACAAATCACAGATGCAAATGAGCTCTCTTATACATTCCCTTGCCAAGTAAACCAAGCTGGCCAAATGAGGAAAATTAATTTTTTAAAGATTGGTGCACATAGTAGGATACTGTTTCTAACAGAGCAATACACATTGTATGCATAATTGTAAATATATCTATTGAGTCTTCCCATGAGTCATCATTACTTCTATAAAGAGATTGAAATCAGATTCAGACTGTGAGCCCTTTGAGCTCCATTAGGCAAGATGTCCAGTTAAAAAAATAATAATAATGGGACTAATTGCTTTTAATGGGCAGCAGTTCATGACCACCTTGTCAAAATTCCAGCACCATTTAATTTCTTTTCTATTAGTTTTATGGGTGTATTTTTCATATGGAAGGTCTGCAAAGGATTGATTATCATTTTTCTAGTTCAAGCATTGGTTAGATTATTTTTTGGCAAAGAGAGAAATAGGTCAGTGGTCAATACGCTAAAATCTGAAGGGTACCTCAAGCTGTCTGTTCACCAAGTTTATAGACACCAACTGTTGAAAGAATAAAAACATTTTCAGCGAAGAGTAAGTTATTTTCATGAAAATACAGTTTAGTGTAAGCAAAAGGACGATATCAATTTTTGAGGTGAACACATTTACATTACACTCTATACTGTTTGGCTCTATTACTAATTAAATCATTTTCTTTTTAACATAAGACTCTTCCTTATCTGAGTAGCCTAAGCTATAAGGGTTAAACAGACAGGTTTCCCTTTCTGGCAGCTTGGGCATTGTAAAAACCTGGAAATGCTCCTGTTATAAAACCAAAGAAAATAAGGCAAGAGAAATCTACAATGGCCAAAAATGACTGGGAAACTTAAACCAAAAAGATAAGAATAAACTGATATGGTATTTGTCTTTCATTGATTGGCTTATTTCACTAAGCATAATACTTTCCAGTTCACCCATTACAGGACAATAATGAACAAAACAAACAAACAAGCAAAACAGAACCAGATACATGAATACAATGACTAGACCTTCAGTGAGCAGAGGGGATGGGGAGAGGAGGGGAGGCAAAAAGTGGACCAGTTTAGTCAAGGAACTAGCATGGAAGAACCATGGACATGGACAACAAATGGGATTGACTTTTGGTGGGGAGTGGGTGGGTGGGGAAGAGGACAGAGCAGGGTAAAAAGGGGATGGATGTAATACAACAACGATAAAACTTAATTTAAAAAAAGAATAAACTGATAATACTAAATAGTTCTTCACTATTTGCATGTCTTTGCAACCAAAGGTTAGGTTCTTTATCATCACATGAGTAATGCATAAGTCCTAGAACCCTTTTGGTAAAAGACAGATAGAACTGAAGCTCCTGAATGAAAAGAGGTTCCAGAAGTTTTTATATATCTGCAAATGGTATTTTAAGGAAAAAATGACACCCCAAAATAGAAGACTTTTATTTTTGCCTAGGCCAGGGATGAAAGAAATAATTATCTCTCAAAAAATGTAACTAATGAGTCTATTCTATTATCTAAAGATGTCTGAGCAGAAAAAAAGGAAAAAAAATGTGCTGCTAGCAGGAGATTAAAAATTGCTCTTGGAAAGCTAGCCAATGAATCTGCTTATCTGAACATGTTTTTGCAGAAGTTTAGAGAGAGCTAACAATAGTAAAGCCATGTTAAGAGTCTTAAAGGCACTGAAGTCATTAAAGTCCCTGAAAATAACTGTAAGAAAAAATAAATAATTAAAATGACATATATATATATATATGTATGTGTGTGTGTATGTATATGTATATATGTGTATATATATTTATAAATTGCTTTGTACAAGATTCCCACCAAAAGGTCCCACTTAAGTTCACAATCCAAAATTTACAAATAAATAAGGCAACCATACAGAAAATTGACTAATCAACTGGGCAGAACTTCAGATAATAAAATTATTGGAGGCAAGAATCAAGTATGCTGAAATAAAGACAAAATAAAAACTGAACACATAAAAAATTATAAAATAGGTTTGAAAAAGAATAAAACACAAGTTATATAAATAAAAACATAGTCATCTAAATTAAAACTTAATGAAAATGTTAAACAGCACATTAGAAACAGCCAAAGAAAAAAATTAGTGGGAGAGAACTTAAATCTGAGAAAATTGCATAGAAGACAAAGCAAAGGACACAGGATGTAAAAAATACAAAAAATAAGTTAAGAAACTAAAAAGATAAACCTAAAGATTTAACAATTTCTAGTAAGAGTTCCAGAAAAACAAAATGAAAAGAATGTAGGAAAGAAAATATTCAAAGAAATATTCAAAAAAAATGCCTTAAATGCTCTAAGAATTGATAATAGCCTGATCCCTTAAAAAGCAAAGCAAACCCAAACTGACTAATGAAACTTAACCCACTCCTAGCATAGAAAGTTTCATTCAATAAGTTTTCACTTGTATCAAATAATAAAATAAAACTAGATACCTTTTTTTAATACAATTTACAAAATTAAATTCCAGATAAATTAAAGGATGCTGGGGAAAAAATCTTTTAAATATTGAGGAAATTGTTTTAGAAATAGCTTTATGATCCCAGGGTATGAAAAGTTCTATTATAGGAAAAGAACTTTAAAAATAATTAACAAATTATTTGCTAATTAAATGATAACATTTAAAAATTAAAATAAAAAGGGGATGGATGTAATGTAACAACAATAAGATTAAATTAAAAATAAATAAAATAAAATGCTAAATAAAAATAAATTAATTAAAATAACAGGCCCTGGCTGGTGTAGCCCAGTAGATTGAGTACCAACCTGTGAACCCTAGTATCACTGGTTCGATTCCCAACCAGGGCACATACCCAGGTTGCAAGCCAGGTCTCCAGCCAGGTCTCCAGCTGGAGGCACATGAAAGGCAACCATACATTGATATGACTCTCCCTTTCTTCTTCCTTCTCCTCCCCTTGCTCTAAAAATAATGAATAAAATCTTTAAAAAAAAGAATTAGGTAAATACTTTTTAAAAAAAAAACAGACTGAGGGAAAAATTATTCGTATCTAAATATTATAAAGAACTATAAATCACTAAGGAAATAAATGAACAAAAAGATATTAAAAATTGCTGGACTTCAGTAGCAATTTGGGAAATGCTTATTAAAACAATAGGCTTCTGGTCAAAATGGAGGCAAAGGTAAGCACACTCACCTCCATGCACAACTACAGAAAAAATTATAACTAGACTACAAAATAACTATCACCCAGATTCATCAGAAAATCAAGCTGCATGTATATCTGACAACTAAAGATTTAAAGAAGCCACACTCATCCAGAGGATAGGACAGGTGGAAACACCAGGTGGCATGGAGAGGCAACAGAACAGGTGGTTTCACATTCACATGTGTGTGGATAAAAAATGGGAGGGATACCTTCAGGAATGAGTGATCCCAGATCAGAACCAGCTCTCCCGCCCAGGGTTCCCATGCCAGGAAGATAAGTCTCTATAACTTCTGGTTGTAAAAGCCACTGGGGTTTGGGGAGACAGAAGAAACTGTGGGATTCTCAAGAGACTCCTCTTAAATGGACTTACAACTCATACAGACCCACCCTCTCTGGGATTCAGCACCAGAGCAACAGCTGACAGTGCACAGGTGGCACGTACAGGGAGAAGGGAAGAGATTGAGGGTACTGGCAGCAGGGCAGCCTCCTCTAGGGCATTCTACAGAGGTCAGGCAGCAGCATTGTCCCCTCTCTGAGCCCTCCCCAACACAGAGCTATGAAGTGATGAAAAGTGTTGCCCTATCCTAGAAATTACCTAAGAATCTGTCTCACACAATTTACAGGTGCTTTTTCTACAACAGGCCAACTATGACAGGGAGTCAAAGCAGCTCTACTTAACACACAGAAACAAACAAAGGGAGGCTGCCAAATTGAGGAGACAAAGAAATATGGCCCAAATGAAAGAACAGAGCAAAATACCAGGAAAAGAACTAAATGAAATCGAGATAAGCAACCTATCAGATGCAGAGTTCAAAACACTGAATATAAGGATGCTCAAAAAAATATATCATTGGGTATTGCAACAGCATAAAAAAAACACCCAGGCAGAAATGAAGGTTGCATTAAGAGAAATGAAGAAAAATCTACAGGGAACCAACTGTGGAGGGAATGAAGCCAAGAAACAAATCAATAATTTGGAATATAAGGAAGAAAAGGTTATTCAATCAGAACAGCAAGCAGAAAAAAGAATTCTTTGAAAAATGAGGATAGAATAAGGAGATCCTAGGACATCTCCAAATGTACCATCCAAAACATAGGAATGCCAAAATGAGAAGAGGAAGAGGAAGAGCAAGAAATTGAAAACATATTTGAAAAAAGAATGAAAGAAAACTTCCTTTTTGGTGAAGGAAATAGCCGTACAAGTTCAGGAAGCACAGAGAGTCCCAAACACATTGGACCCACATAGGACCACACCAAAATAAATCATAATTAAAATGCCAACATTTAAAAATAAAGAGAGAATTTTAAAAGCAGTAAGAGAAAAGCAGAGAGTTACCTACCGAAGAATTCCCATAAGACTATTTGTTGATAACTCAAAAGAAACTTTGCAGGCAAAAAGGGTCTGGCAAGAGTATTCAAAGTTATGAAAAGCAAGGACCTAAAACTGAGATTAACCTATCCCCCAAAGCTATCATTTAGAATAGAAGGGCAGATAAAGCATACCCTAGGTAAGTTAAAGCTAAAGGAGTTCATTACCACCAAGCCATTATTATATAAAATTATAAAGGGAACATTATAAGAAAAGAATATCAAAACTATGAACATTAAATTGGCAACAAATTCACAACTATCAACAACTGAATCTTAAAAAGCAAACAAGTAGAACAGAAACAGAATCATAGATATAGAGATATTTTGGAGGGTTATCAGTGGAGAGGGGGGAAAAGGAGAATGGGGGAAAAGGTGCAAGGATAAAGAAGCATAGTTGGTAGATACAAAATAGACAGGGACATGCTAAGAACAATATAGGAAACAGAGAAGCCAAATAACTTTTATGCATGACCCATGGACATGAACTAATGTAAGGGATTGCTGAAGGGAATAGGGGTACTGGGTGAAGTGGGGTAAAGGTAGAAAAGTTGGGACAATTATAAGAGCATGATCAATAAAATATATTTTTAAAAAGCAATGAAGTATACTATTTCATACTCATCAGATTGATAAAAAGGAAAAATTCTGGTGTTAGTGAGAAAGTGGAATGGGAACACTCTCAGAGAAAACTCTAAAAGGCACCTTCTGGCACAACCACTATAGAGGATAAGTTAGCCATATCTAATCTTGGTAAAGACGTATGGTATATACCCTATGACCTAGAACTTTCACTCCTACATATATATCCCTACAGAGATCTTTGCATAAGAGGTATGGAGAAATGTTAAAGAATGTTTAATACAATTGTTAACTAAAAATTTTTGGTTAATCAATAGAACAGCTGAAAGTATTCTTGTTCTATTCACCCAGTAAAATACCAAACAAAATAGCGCTATAATTGTCAACTCAGTTAAATGTCAAAAACATAGTTAAACATATGAAAAAGTTTTTGAAGGAGGATATATGTGGTATAATACAATCTATATATAAACAAAAAAATACCTTAATTTTCAAGGCTATATATGTGTAATATAGTAAAAGTAAAGCCCTGGCCAGTATGACTCAGTTGGTTGGAGGATTGTCCCATAACTGGAAGGTCACTGGTTCCATTCCTAGTCAGGGAACATACCTAGGTTTGGTTCCATCTTCAGTCAGGACACACGTGGGAGGCAACCAACCGATGTTTCTCACATCAATGTTTCTTTCTCTCTCTCTCTCTCTCCTCTCTCTCCAGTGAGAATAAAATAAACCTTTTTTTAAAAAAGTGTAAAAACTGGGAAAGCCAAGGGGGTCGGGAGTCTGATAGGGTTTCATAGGGAGATCAGTTGTGTTTGTGATTTTCTTCTTACACTGACTAGTGTATTCATTATAACATCATCTATGCATTATATAGGCCTATGATATTTCATAATTTAAACAAAACTAAAAAGATAGATAAACAACCACACTCTTTAGGATGAAATCTTAAAAGAATTTCTGAATTTTGCTGAGAAATAAGTTAATTTCCACTCCTGGGCCTTGTGACACTCTCAGGAAAAGAGAAAGAGCAAATCTTAGAAGGCTTGGCTTATTAGTACAAAAGTCCTTACTAACTTTAAGTCATTTTACATGTATGTGAAATATTTTAGATTCTAGCAATACCTTTAAAGCTCTCTGAAAGCAATAAAGCCTAATAAACCAAGGTGAAGACACTAACTGCCCTAAGAAAATTTCTTGTTTTGTGTATTTTGATATGACTTAAATCTCTTAGGTTCCCAAACCAGAATGCTAACATAGAAATAGGACATTTTAAACAAATTTGCTCAAAAGAACCTATGAGCTTCTGTCACAAATAAAGGGACCACATTTTCACTTAAAACATTTTTCAAACAATGTGAAATTTATTTATGTATGTAAATATCTCTTTTCATCTCAAAAAGCATTTGAAGCAGCTGAACCTCTATTATGAATATAATGAAGTTGGCACTACATACAAGAAGTTTACAAAATCATTTATCAAATCTTTGATCCAAACATTACAGGTTTACATTCTCCACAGGTATAATATCTGGACATTTAAATGCTGACTGCTATAAAATACAGAGGGATCAAATCCACTCAGTGTCAGATATAATGTTCATGAGCTCTTTAAACCCATCCCATAGTTTCCCAGGCACTGATGGAGTCAGCATTAACCTTTCTTACTGGTCATTTTGTGATCCCTAAAATACGTTAGCAATCCAATTTTGCAATTTCACAGCAACATCGTAGTCCCCTATTAGTAATTTTCTTCTCATGCCCTCTCTTCACAGTTGCTAGCTGCCAGAAAAGTGTTATCATAGTAATGTCTGAAAAATGGCCCAATTCCAAGTATTATTGACCAGTTATTACATCAGCAATTGCCAAGGACAGAAGAGTCCTAACCATACTCTTACAGCAGCCTCACCTTGGTCAGTCTGATCCTAACAGACCGGAATTAAAACCTTCCAAATTCTGGAAATCTGTGAGCTCAGGATTTTTTTTTTTTTTTTTTTTTTTTTTTTTTTTTTTTTTAATAAACTGATCTCAACTTTGAGAGCTCCAGAAAGTGAATAACAGCTAAGCTTGCTACAAGTCAAGTGAAGGTGAGGGAGAGAGATCAGAAGGAATGGAGGGCAAGGTAAAAAATGTTACTGGTGGCTTCCATGTGAGTAGAGCCAATATCTTTAAGATTGTTTTTAAATTTAAAAAAAAAAAAAAAAGTGTATCTGTCGAATTGCTTCTGTGATCAGTATGTAAGAAACATATTAGCAGCCCGAGAGTTAAGTCAACTTCTTCACGACGGGGGTCACATCAATCAAATATGACATCACAACTTGAATGGGTTTAGAGACTGGCTCAGCACCCTCATATTATATGAGGAAATGGAGTCTAAGGAGGCCTGATGATGTGCCCAGCTTTGTTAAAGTCATGAAGCCATCAATACGATTGCTGGTGTCTGTCACTGGTTCTTCTCAGCTCCCAATTCCCCCTCAGTGCTGGCCCAAACGTGGTGGGATGCAGCTATGAAAAGTGGCTCACCTGAAGACTGAAGCAGCCAAATGACAGCTGACAAATAGGAAACTGCGACCATGGCGATATTTTTATATGTAAATCTAGAGGTGGCTTTGTGATTCCTTGATTAGAGAGATCCATTAAAAGAAGTTATCTGTCCACAGATGCTTAAAGAAGTAAACAACATGCTTTTTTCTCCCTCCAGAGAGCAGGGAAGGGAAGAAGAGGCCCTAAGTCTTGGGAGAAACTGGCTTCCTTCAAAGACTGCCCAACTGGAGCTTGTGTCTAGAGATAACCACCTTCTGAAAGCAGACACATGGCCCCCATACAGGGGATTCCAAGGATTGCCCCTGCTTACCCTGGCCACCCCCTGGGAGACACTGTCTCCACAAGTAGTGTTCTCCTGAGCAAACAGGATCCACCTCAGTCATGATGTTCCCCTCCTGGACAGCGTTTTCTGCACCAATACTGTCCATTCTGCCTCCTCACTGCCAAACTTACCTGGTTGAATCACTGCTACTTTTTTTTTTTTTTAACTTTTTTTCTTTTTATACTCTTCACTGTTACCTTCTAGGTAATAATTGTGCTACTTTAATTGGGGCTTATTCTGTGGTGGGCATAGTTCTAACGGCTATACATGCATTAATATTAATATTCAATCCTTATAAATACTCTCTAAGGTGGGTACTACTATTATCTCTATTTTACAGTTGAGTAAACTGAGACAGAAGATTATAGCCATACACACACACACACACACACACACACACACATTAGTAGTAGTATGTTCAGGTGGTCAGGTTCCCTTGTTCATTGCATAGCTCAAAGCAACATTATATATTTGTGATTTCTTTCAGGTGACAAAGGAAGAATAGTGCCACCATTGGCCTGTAAAAAACAAAAACAAAAAAACCCCAAAACTGTATATTAGAAGCTGCTGATGGTTCCCTAATCTTGTGTGGATAGCTGTTTTGTTTCACCTAACATGGGCTGACCTTGAGGGTAGTTTGAGTTCTCATATTACTGAAGAATAAGAAAAGTGTGGCTTCACACAGTCTTCATACTTACAGTCAGGGAGAATGCCTAACAGTTTTGGAAATTTAGTTTGCATGTCACTGAGACAAAAGAAACAACCATAAATCATTTTCAAAACCTATTTCAATTCACAGAAATCTTGTGATGTCAGCAATGTCATTTTTTGCTAGATACTAATTAGTATCTTTGTAATATATTAGTTATTTTATATTCTGTCTGGCCCTACAAAGAATTGGAATCACACTAGCTTCATATTTAATATGCTCTTCATTCTCTTGTCTCTGTTGAATATTGGGGAGTTCAGTAGTGAATCAACTAAGAGTTTTTTACACATTCTGTAGAAAAAAATCTATAGTAATTTATGTTATCTCCACTGCAACTTCAAATCAAAAGATAAAATAGTTCATAACAGAAATAATATTTTATACTATGTTTTATATGAACAGACTGACCCATATTTATCAATAACTTGATAGTTCATTTATTGTGGGGTAGATCTCTAAACATTTCAAAGACAAATACTAGAGAGCTTATTTCCTTGGTGTTAAGAACTTTAGCTCATCAATTCTAAAACTCAATGTAAGACTGAAAGCCTTTAACACCACTTTCACCACCCATATATCATATACACACAAGCAAATAGAAGCAGCCCAATCTACCTAGATAAAGGAAAGAAAAACCAGTTATGTAAGAGGCAGTGCATATCTCACCCAGTTACATAATTAAGTGTATTTGGCAGAAGAATCCTGTCAAGACAGGAATCCTCTGCTCATTTGCAAGTGTTCCAACAGAAGTTGATAGCTGAAAAAGTATCAAGAGACAAGTCAACATATTCGAAAACCTTGGAGCAACCTTTTAATGGACTACGCCTGAATAAATAACCCAGCAATTTGCATGGGTGCTGCCTCAGTCAGCTTGGGCTTATTTGCTCACAGTTCTGGAGACTGGAAGTCTGATTTCAGAGTGACAGTGTGGCCTCATTCAGGTGAGGGTCTCTTCCTGAGTTGCAGATGGCTACCTTCTCACTGTGTGCTCACGTGGCCTTTTCTGGGTACATACACACGGAGAAAAAGCAATCTCCCTCACTTCCTCTTCTTAGAAGGGCACTGATAACCTCATGAGAGTCTCACTTCCATTACCTAATCAAAACCTAATCACACACACACACACACCCTAATTACCTCCTGAAGGTCTCACCTCCCAATACCATCACGTTGGGGTTAGGGCTTCAACATATAAATTTGGATGGACATACTCAGTCCTTACTAAGTGCCTATATTAGGGAAGGCCTTAATTCTCAAGATACCATTCTCTTGTCTTTTTCCTTTTAAAACCAATCTTTTCAAAAAGTGAATCTCTACTTACTGCCTTTCCTATCTTGCCTCTACAGTTGGGGGACTTACATCTCCAACCAAAATACTAAAGGTTTTCTTTTCAGACAGCAAATCTAACTGGCCTTTTCTCAGCCTTCATCTTACCTGATCCCTTTGCAGTGTATGACACTGTGCACACTCAAACTCTATCACCCACAGGTATAATAGAGTTTAGAAACAAGCCAACTGTGTTCAGATTTGGGCCCTAGATGATTACAAGTACCTTAAACTTTTGGAATCTCAGTTTCCTCCCTTATCCATAAAAATAAGAATCTATTGCTTTCCTTCAAGAGACTTGTGTGGATTAAATGAATGAGACAATGAAGACATCTATCACTAGGTTATCAGTAAGTTATTAGCCTTGTTCTTGCTCCATAATTTCTGTTTATCTTTAGCACACCTCCACCTGAACTTCTGACTAAACTTGTACAAACCTAAACTAATAAACTGTTCTACTCCTGTCTACTGTCTACTCTCCAATAGCTGACTTTGGGCTAATGGCATCAGCCCTCTCCACATCACCTGGGCCAAAATTCTAAATGTCATAAAATTAAATAGAGATATAATATCAAAGGGCTTAGAATTGAAATATCCATGAGGGGCCCCTATGTGGATTTATTGACCACAGAAACATCCTAGTATCCAGGAATACCTTATGAAAAGCATTTGCCTGAATGATTAAACCAGTGGTTCTTCAAGTGGAGTCCCCAGACAAGATGCATCAATATCACCTAAAAACACTTTTGAGAAAGGTGAATTCTTGCTCCTAACCAGACCCACTGAATTAGAAACTTGGTGTGGGACCCAGGTTTTCCAGGCAATTACGATGCAAGCTAAAGTTGGAGATCTAGTGATATAAACAACCTTCTATCTTGAGCCATAGGAGAAGACAAATATTTTAAAAACAGTATATATAAATAGTTAAACATCGGTGTGCATTTAATTCAATCTTTATAATGCCACTTATAGAACAAAATTATCTTAGTGTATTTTGTTCCATTTTAAAAAGTTCAGGCACAATTTTGGTGCTATAAAAACTAAAAATATTTTCTTTTCATACCCATGAATGCAAAATATTTAGAAAAAGACTGAAGAGATACTTAGCTTAACTCTGTGAGAAGGTTATTCTTAAGAAACAAAAAGTAACTTACAGAAAAGGACAAAAGCCATGCTTTTGCTGATATGAGAAATATAAAACAAAAAAGTAACTCATAGGTATAGACAACAAAACAGTGATTACCAGAGGGAAAGTGGGTGGGGTAGGGTGAATTGGGTAAAGAAAGATCAAATGTATGGCAAAAAAAGATCAAATGTATGGCAGCCAATGTTACTTCAATAAATTTAATTTTTAAAATGAAGTGTATGATAAAAAAAAAAGTAACTTACAGAGCAAATTTCTACTTGAATCTGTTAAACAACAATAAAATAAAACTAACTCTAGGAATGGAAAAGCTGGATTTGTTTTTATGTTAAGTTGAAACATCTCTTCCCCACAATCTAACTAGCATTGCTACACACAGGATCAGAGACTAGGAAATGAAGAGGGAAATTTTAAGTATTTAAATACACCATGTTCATTGCTATCTTCAAAGATATTAAATAAAAATAATTGGTCCCTAAAAATGCCTTTTGAGACTCAGGAAATCCCAGATCTATATTCTGCTAGTTAACAAAAAAGTATTCACAAGATCGATTTAAACTGATAAACTGCAGTTTCTAACAGAAGATAATAGATCATACCACAAGCGCCAGAGCAACGCCATCACTGGAGGCAACATGGAAATACTGTGTGGAGAGCCACTAACCATAGCAACTCCCCACTTGTGAAACCTTTGAGCAACACTCAACAATGAAGAGCCTCAGAACAATGAGATTAAGCAGATAAACGTGACCACCTATTGTCTATGAAGGTTTGTTTTCTCAAAAGATTATTATCTAACTAAAAATCCAACACTTGGAGATTTTGCCTTTTAAAGGTCAGTTAAGTTATTGCCACACACAGGTTCATAAAGCACACAGTACAAGTAAATTAAGTCTACACTTCTGAAACGATATCCTTGTCTGCTACTCACTTTCTGTACTACTAAATTTAAATTAGTTACCAGATACTGAATATATTTTAACTACATTTATTTACTGGTTATTTCAGCCCTGTCAAGCCTTTCCGTTTATTTAACTAGTCATTCAATTTTGTCTCAAGTATCAAATGGACCCTTGATCTTTTCCCCACCATTCCTCAGGAAGCATGCTGTAACTTCCATGAAGTATCATTTCCATTAGTTTGGGGAATACTGAGATGGAAATAGCACATGTAAAATAACCCGAACTTTCTACTGCTCACAAGCAGGGCATACCTTTGGTCTCTAATAGAATTGTTTGCTCTCAGCATCTTCCATGTAACCATGGAGCAGTTAATTCACTGGAAAATGCCCTGGAGTCTTGGTCTTCAGAATTTAGATTACAGGAACTTCTGTTGTTAAAAAGAAAAAAAAACCTCTTACTATGGGGGACCCCATCCCTCAAAGTCCTCCCGATCACAGATGAAATGAGTCTACCAGTGCATGATCTACCTGGGAAAGAAGGGCTGACAAATCTCTCTGGCAGATAACTGCCCCAAGCCCTTTCCTCCAGTGGCTTTTATTGAGTTTAGTGTATATAGGGATACATAGCATACACATATAGCTCATTCATAAATGTCAAGTAGTGCTGATTACAGAAAACAGACACTATTTACAGATAGCAATGAAAGGAATACAGACATCTGTCTCAGGTCAGGGTCTGTTAATAAGATGACAGCAAGTGACCATAAAAATAAGGTATATAAGCTCATCTTGTGCTTTGCACCTAAACATCTGATGTACATTAACTAAGACTACACAAAGCAGAGCAAGCTTCAAAGGATATAATGCATTCTTCAGGCCTGATTTCTCAGGGACCCCCCTGGTGCTAGTATCAGACTGTGCCTGCCTCCTGCATTCCCAGTTTTCCGGTCAAGTCTTACAGACCTGTCTTCCCAAGCCTTGCATGAGTAGGGCTACAGTTTCTGATACATAAAAAGTGGTCCCCAACATCTTCCCATTTTTGTCTGAGACAGTGGCTATAGTAGTAAGACCAATGAAGCCTGCTACCTTCTTTTCATAAATGTGATCCCTCAAACACAATCTACAAATGTATCACAATCTATAAAAAACCACAGTGATCAGGAGGAATCCCACAGCTCCCATGACCCAGACATGCATATTTAGTCCCTGAAACCAGTTCTTAGGGTTTAGCTATTGCAAGTTATCATGCAGGGTCTGAAAAACCTTCTGTTCAGTAAACTGTTTAATGTCCTCAAGTTGTTGATGCAGTTCCAGTTGGAGTTGACTGATTTGTCCCTTAAGATTAGTGGAGAAAGCTCCTTGCAGGTGATGTTGAATCTCCTCCCAGGACTGCTGGCTGGAGTTCCATTTCAAGGGAGTGACACAGAGCTTGGAAAAAGTAAGCTGTTGGCAGGTAGCAAGAGCATCCTGTCATTCTCCCAGCCATATTACTGTAGATTTTATGGCTGAGAGTTGAGTGAGGATCTCTTGATCAATCTGCATCTGCTGGAGCATCTCCTGGGTGGTATTGATAAGAAGCACATCAGCAGTATGAGCAGTCTGAACTGATTCTGCCAAGGCAGTAGTGGCTGCAGCAGCAGAGGAAGCTACAGCAATAGCAGAAGCAATGCAAGGGATAAGCATCCCTAAGAAGCATCAAACTCTCACTTGGGGGAGGTCCCGATTGAGAACAGCTAGGCCCCTGGGGCCCTCCCATTCATTGGTAATATTAACAGGCAACTAAATCTCCATTTGTTGGCAAATCACAAAAATATTAGTAAGATTCAATTGGGTAACATTATTATGAGTTATACACCTGGCATATATAGAACCAAGAGAGGTATGGAGGCTATATATCATAGAATCCTCATTATAAGTAAGATGAGGCACCCCGGGGACAACTACGAAAAGATAAGGATGAGAGGAATATACTGTGACCCAGGAGCCATTAATATTTTCTATAGCATAACATCCTTTTCTACTCCTCGCCTCCTGGTATTGAAGTCAGCCGAGGAGTCATTCTATGAAGAGAAGCCCTCATTTCCCCCTCCACCATAACAGCCTAGTCTATCATACATAGTATTAGGCTTGTCCTGCACAATGGTGGATCCTGCTACAGTGTGTACCTTCCATTTGGCACCAGTTTTCAGTTATCAGGGCTCCCTGATAGGAGCCATAGGCTTTGACAGGGAGAGGGATGGGGACAATAATGACCTGCCTGATATGCTGCTTTGTAAGATAAACACTGAATCTACAGAGCCAGTCACCTGGTTGTTCTGTAGGAACAACCATAACCTTCTCTTATAGGTATTTCAGACACCTTGTTCGTAGCTGAAAACTGGGGTGCCAAAAGGAAGGTGCACGCTATAGCAGGATCCACCCTTGTGCAGGACAAGCTAATACTATTAAGGGTTTTCAAGTCTCCTGAAGTTACTATCTTGGGCTCAGGAGATAGGGCAGCCTCTGCAGTCTGCTCTCCTTACCATTGGCAGCAGCTCCAAATTCCCCGTCATCTCTCTCTCATGGCTGTCTGGGACAGCTGGTCAGTCAGGTCCTTGAGACACCGATCCTCTTGGTCAGGGTTATCCACATTGGGTGGTGGGCCGGTCCACCATGGTAGGGGTTCACTCTCTTAGTGGAGAGCCACAAAGGACCTGTGTGGACTGAAACACAAGCATACCCTCTTCCCCAAGTTAATAATTCAACCAGTCCCTCCCATTTTCCTTCCCCTAGGAGATCTCTGTATAACACGAAGGGACAATGCCCTTTATCATCTGTTTTTTGCCAACTGAAATGCTTTCCAATTAGTGAATTAAGAGATTTGTCACATAGCTAACATTATCAAATTTGGGGGTGAGGTTTCCTGGCTCCCCTTTTTTTTGTTGGTTAAGAAGAGTTTTAAAGGTATGGTGGGTACATTCAACAATAGCTTGGCCCGTGGGGTTATAAGGAATACCAGTTTTATGTTGAATCTCCCAGTGTTGCAAAAATTCCTGTGTAGAGTGGATCATGTAGCTGGAGCTGGCCTAAATGGCTAAATGCCTCAGGTCAACAGGTCTGAATTTGTTTGGCTGATTAGCCCGAAAGGATGGAGGCATGCAACACTTCTGAGTAAGTATTTACTGAGATATGGATATATTTAAATTTGCCAAGGGGAATATAATGAGTTACACCAGTTAGTCAAATTATTTGAGGGGCCAGACCTCAAGGGTTGACTCCATATTGGGTGAAGCCTTGCTAACCCCATGATGTTCCCAGATGATTTGCTTGGTGATGACAGGGAGAGCTGGGAAAGCCTTCCAGTCTCCAGACTTAGTAGCCTCTCAGCCTCCCAAGTTTCATGCTCCGGAACTGACCACGCTTAGGATAACTGACAGTACGAATATCTATTTCCTTCGGAAGAAACCATATCCTCAACAGAGGTATGTGATTTGCCATATTTTCCTTTAAAATAAAAACAACCAATAATCAATCATCAACCAATGGTCTCACTTTAACATTAGCCCGGGGGATGCACCATCATTTGCCCAGTGCAGGTAAGACTACAAATCATAGTTCAGTTTATTTTCAATCTCACTTTATTAATAATTACAATCTACTAGAATTTAACTATATGTATTATTCTGTTATTTGTAAATTTAAAATAGTCTGAAAGAATGTTTACAAAATTTTTAGTATGTCATTTGTGGATTACAGTCATTTTTTGGTCTTATTTTTATATATCTATATTTCCTTATCTTCTTACAATAAATAGTAGTCATTTTGGGAGTTATCAAAAATGTAAAAAAAAAGGCCCTGGCTGCTGACACAGTGGATAAGGTGCCAGCCTGTGAACCCAAAGGTTGCTGGTTCAATTCCCAGCCAGGGCACATAACCAGGTTGCAAGCCAGGTCTCCAGCCAGGTCTGTAACTGAAGGCAGGTGAAAGGCAACCATATATATTGATTCCACTCTACCTCTCTCCCACTCTACCTCTCTTCCTTCTGTCTCTCTGGAAATAATAAATAAAATCTTTTTAAAAAATTTAAAAGAAAGTAATATAAAAAAAGAAAATATTATCTTGGCTTTGCATAAAATAGTATGGAGGTGGTTGATGCTGGAAACAAGGAAAGTGAAAAAAGAATGGGGACCATTCTTTTGGCTAGTGTGGGCTCAATGGACTGAGCATTGGCCTGTGACAGAAAGATTGCTGGCTAGATTCCCCATTAGGGCACCTACCTGCCTGGGTTATGGGCCACGTCCTCAGTTAGAGACACATGAGACACAACTAGTTGATGTTTCTCTCCCTCTCTTTCTGTCTCACTTTCCTTCTCTCTGAAAATAAATAAATAAAGTATTTTTTTAATGCGGACCTGAACTAAGATGGTGAGGATGAAAATATATGTATGTGGCAAAATTGACAGGAATGGATGACATATTTGAACATAAAAAATGGTAGCAAATGTTCAGAGATGACATAGTAGGGTATAAAAATAATAGTGAATGTTCAAGGATGACCCTCAAAAATGAATGGTGCTGCTTTAGAGTAGGAGATGTGAGGAAAAGTGTGTGATGAAGAGTTATGAGGTCAATTCAGAACAAATTGAATGTAAGTCTAACAACTACAAAGTTAAAGAAACCACGTCCATTCAGACTGGTAGGAGGGGTGCAGACATGGGATAGCCTTATCCCTCACCCACATGTGGGGGATAAAAATTCGGGATGGATATCTCAGGAGTGAGTAGTCCTAGCCCCACACCAGGCCCCCCACTCCAGGGCTCCAGTGCCAGCAGTATAAGTTCCCACAATTGCTGGTTGCAAAAACCAATGGGGATTGAATCAGTGGAATAAATTGCTGGAGTTCCAAGCAGTTCTCCCTAAAGAACCCACACACAGATTCACCTACTAAGACTCACACCCTCTGAGCTCCAGCACCAGGGTAGCAGCTTAAAAGGCACCAGTGGTATAGTGGGGAAAACTGAAGTGTCTGGCATCAACGTGAGCAGAGGTCATTTTCCCTTTTCTAAACCCTCCCCCAACAGAGTCAGCAAGTTGCTGACATATCTGAGACTCTATCAATCTGGCTTACACTGTTTGACCTGCCCTGGGGATTCCCAGAGACTCCGCCCCCATCTAATTTACATGCCCACCCAAACTGCTTTTCCATATGAATGGCTGATCTTGGCTCATGCTTAACAACTTCCTAAATCCTCTCAAACAAGCAACAGCTGCCTCGGTGAGCCTCAGGCCTGGCACTAGGTGCAGCCAGCCTTGATTCACAATTTGGTTTCATCAGGGAATCTCCAAACTTAGAACAAGTAGCAACTATCTGAGATTGCTTTACAGCTCAGGCAGGTGCCCCAGGCAAAACACAGGTGGGGACTGACCGTGGCCCACACCACCCAAGAAACCACAGGGCCAGTGCACCTAGTGGTCAGCTACAGACCACATCAGAGCACCACTGCCCTGCCCCTGTACAGCTGATCTTCCACAAAGAGTAGAGGATGGTGGTAAGTGGTCACAACCAATCCTTGCAGCTGATTGGCCTGGGTAAATCCCTCCTGTTAATACGACAACAATCAAGGCTCAACTTCAAGAGGAGGGTGTACTCAGCCCACAAGAAAGGCGCACCTTGAGTACCCAGCTTGGGTGATAGGGGAGGATGTGCCATTGGACCCTGCAAGACACCTACTACATTAAGCCACACTACCAAGACACAGAGTTAAAGCAGTTCTACCTAATACATAGATATAGACACAGGGAGGCTGCCAAAACTAGGGCACAAAGAAACATAGCCCAAATAAAAGAACAGACCAAAACTCCAAAAAAAGAACTAAACAAAATGCATAAGCAACCTATCAGCAAAGTTTCAAGCACCGGTTATAGGGATGTTCAAGGAACCTAGTGAGGACCTCAATAGCACAAAAAAGATCCAGTGAGAAATAAAGGATTAACTACTTAAAATAAAGAACAATTTACAGGGAAACAACAATAGAGCGGATGAAGCCAAGAATCGAATCAATGATATGGAACACAAGGAAGCAAAAAACAACCAATCAGAACAAGAAGAAAAAAAAATCCAAAACGTGAGAATAGTATCAGCAGCCTCTGAGACAACTTCAATAAGTCCAACATTCACATCAGAGGAGTACTAGGAGAAGAAAAAGTAAAACATTGGAAATCTATTTGAAAAAATAATGAAAACTTTCCTAATTTGGTGAAGGAAATAGACATACAAGTCAAAGAAGTACAAAGAGTCCCATGCAAAGATACATCATAATGAAAGTGCCAAAGGTTAAAGGTAAAGAGAGAATCTTAAAAGCAGAGAGAGAAAAGAAGTTATAATTACCTTTTGGGAGTTCTCAAGACTGTAGCTGATTCCTCAAAAGATAGTTTGCAGGCTAGAAGGGATTGGCAAGAAATGTTCGAAATCATGAAAAGCAGGAACCTACAGCCAAGATTACTCTACCCAGCAAAGCTATCATTTAGAATCAAAGGACATATAAAGAGCTTCCCAGACAAGAAAATGCTAAAGGAGTTCATCATTACCAAATCATTATTATATAAAATGTTAAAGGAACTTATTTAAGAAAAAGAAGAAAATCAAAACTATGAACAATAAAATGGCAAAAATATAAATCTATCGACAATTTAATCTAAAAAGCAAACTAAGCAAAAAAGAAGAGCAAAGAGAATCGTAGATATGGAGAGCATTTTGATAATTGCTAGATGGAAGGCAGGGTTTAGGGGAATGGGTGAAGAGATGAGGGGATTAAAAAGTACAAATAGGTAAGTACAGAATAGCCATGAGGATGTAAAGTACAGTATAGGAAATGGAGAAGCCAAAGAATTTAATATGTATGACCCATGAACATGAACAACGGTGAGGGGATTGCCTGGAGGAGTTGGGTTACTGGGTGAAGCAGGACAAAAAGGAAATAATTAAGACACTATAATAGCATAATCAATAATTTTTAAGAAGAAAGGAAAGCATTCTAAATGTAAATATTGTTATTTTTGGCTAAAAGCATAAAAGCTAAATCTAATATATTTAATTATTCTGTCATTCTCAAACAGATTTATAACAATTTTCTTGATTACTCTTTAATAAGAGTAATCTGGTGACTCCAGATTTCTCCTAAGAATTATGCAAATAACAATTGATTTTATTGACAAGACAGGAAAGTAACTTAAAGAAGATTTGGAATCCTCATTTCCTGGTTCATGTAGTCCCTTCCTGTAAGGAAGTCATATAGATATAAGACATATATTTATATTGTTATTTATAGAAATTAAACTATTGGCCTTGCCACCAAGCTCCTCAACAAATATGAAAGTATCTGTAGCTAATGAAGATATTCTTCAGCAGAGACAGTGAGGCTTTCAAAACCACAGATATAGAAATACCAAAGAAACTTGGTTCCAAGCCTCAATATAATGATGCTTCTTCTTTTTTTAAGATTTTTTTATCATCAATAAATCAACACATGATTGTTGATGAGGATGTGGAGAAAAGGGAACCCTTTTGCACTGTTGGTGGGAATATAGATTGGTGCAGCCACAGTGGAAAAGCAGTATGGCTTTACCTAAAAAATGTATAAATGGAAGTGTTTTATGACCCAGTGGTTTCACTTCTGGGAATATATCTGAAGAAACTCAAAATACTTATTAGAAAAAATACATGCAGCCCAAGATTCATTACAGTGCTATTTACAATAGACACAATTTGGAAGTAGCCCAAGTGTCCATCAATCAGTAAATGAATGAATAAAAAAGCAGTGGTACCATACATTGATATCTCTCTCCCTCTCTGCCTCTCTGCCTACTCATCTCTCTGAAGATAGTAAATAAAATCTTTAAAAATAATAATAATAATAGTGGTACATGTACACAATGGAATACTACTTGGTCATATAAAAGAAGTGAGTCTTACCCTTTGCAACAGCTTAAACAAGCCTGGAGAGTATTATGCTAAGTGAAATAAGCTAGTCAGAGAAAGACAAGTACTATATGCTTTTACTCATATGTGGAACCTAATGAACAAAATAAACTAACAAACAAAGTAGAAACAGACTCATAGATAGAGAACAGACTGACAACTATCAGATGGGAAGTGGGTTGTAGGGCTGAAGGAAAAAGGTAAAGGGATTAAGGGGGAAAAATGGTCATAGACACAAACAACAGTATGGTGATTACCAGAGGTGAAAGGGAGTTGGAAGGAGGTAGGAAAGGGTATAGGGGAGATAAATGGTAGTGAAATGAGACTTGACTTGGGGTGATGAACACACACTAAAACATACAGTTGAAATAATATACAATTGCATACCTGAAACCTATATAGTTTTATTAATCAATGTCATCCCAATGTATTAAATTAGAAAAGATTTTTTTTTCATGGTACAGCTTTTGACACTAAGACTCAATAAAAGCATTCATGAAACTGAAGAGGCGAATAGTATGCCTTCAAATTATAAATGAATGTCATACTAGATGCAAAATACAGAGAAATGTATGCAGCAAAACTTGGATCATGATAGGTTATAGGTTAGAAATGATCCAGAGTGTTTTCCTTAATGAAGGCCCATAAAACCTAACTGCTTCACACTTACCTAGTTTTCACTTTTGAGAAAAACTTGGCCTTGACTTCCACCCAAGGTTACAGTCTTGCCCCATCCCCAATGGTCCATCATTCAGCAAGACAAACACTAACACTAAGACTTCTTAGAAATGAGCCTTCCTAGCATCATGAGATCAAAGGTTGGTCATCAATGCATCCTTCAGATTGATTAATGGCCAAAAAGAGAAGGTGTGGACAAAAAAGCAGTCACATTCAGGGAAAGCCTGAATGGCTGCTCTCCAAACTCAGAGACCTAAAGTAACCACAGAGGATGGTCTGAAATTAAACTTTCTAGCTAAAAAAAGATTAGGGCAGTAATGTCTTTGGACAGTATCTTCCCTGGCAATGGGCAATCTTAACTAAGCTAGTGTATTGTCTTTTTGCATCTTTGATAACATACCTTTGGAATGTCAGGATGATTTCATCCCCAGCCCCACCCCACCCCCACACACTGGACTCTTCAGGGCACAACCTCACCGCACCAGAACAGAGATCACAAATCTCCTCATTGTTATTACCGTGTTAATTGTTAGCTCTTAACTAACCTACACCCATACATGTAAAAGAAGTATGTGTCTATTCATTTCACTTTTCCTCCAGTCCCCCAGGTTTCCCCAATTTACCTTCTCCTGCCTCCCTAATCTGTCATCAGTGAATATAATGTAACCTCCTTATACATTCCCCTTTGATTTCAATGTAAAAGTGGTAAAACTGCCATTTTCTGGAGCATTTTCTCAATCTATTGAGAGTTTGCTCCCAGCTAAAAACCTCTGTTGAGAGAAATAGAGACAGAGAAAAAGAAAGAGAGAGATACTTGGCAATATTTGACAGATTATATTACTTAAATATGCATGTTTTTCTTTGTGTTGTAAGCCTTACAGTAAAAATGAAAATGGCCTAAGAGCCAAGTTCCATTACAAAATCAAGATGCATACTTAAGGGAAGATATCACTAAAAGGCTTTTGAGAAGTGAGCAATTGAAGAGTAGTCAGTCAGCATCAATTCTAGACAGTACAAGACAATGAGTGCTGCACCTCTAGAATTCTATAACATTTTTTTTATTCTAAGTTCCATTCTCTGTTGTGTTCCCATTGGCTGACTCCTCTCACACCACAAGATAATTTATTATTTCTGAGGAACTCTTGAGACCCCTTGTGTAGCTAAAAGAACCCAGGCTCCTTCTCTTCCCAAATGCATTGTGACATCGTATTTTCATGCTATTTTAGCTTAGGAAAGGTGTCATAGAAAAGGTTTCATATTAGTGGGGGAAACTGTATTACATAATTATTATGAAACCATGTAGTAACAAACCTATGTGTTTAATTATAGAAGCAGTTTTTGTTAAGCTCTTGGAGTGAATAAAATCTTTTACTAAAATGAGATGACACCAAATTTAATCCTGCATAAGAGTATTTGAGGTATATATATAAATTTACAAAAAAAAAACATTAGCTCTCAAACTCCTATTAAACTGACATTTCATCAAGCTTTCATCATTTTTCACATGTTCAGTGCCAATTTTCTCAACTCTTATAAAATTACTATTTAAAGGTCTACCATTATCTAGTCTTTCAAAAATTTTTTCATCACTATTTGTGGCCTAATTATTGCTTAAATGGTGTTACAGTTTATTAACAGTGTCTAATACAGAGTTTCTCTTTCGTGAATGAAGTGTCCGCTTTTATATTTACCTAAGCAATAAAGGTAAGCTCAATAAAAGAAAGTAAAAAATGACCTCAATTTATCTACTCAGAAATAAACAGTTTTCACATTTAAAAACTCAATTTTTTAAAGTTTTTCATGTACATCACCAAATATTCTAAGTAATTTTTATTGCATTTAACGAACCAAAAATGTTAGCCAGTTCACTACCATACATTGACTTAAACAAAGTAGGTATCTTTCCCTTTCAATTTCTGTGTGCTTCAGTGAAAAGTTCTTGAAATCAATATAGTTTCACTGAGTTAAAAACAGGGCAAGCTTCAGTCATATTCTAGTATTTCTCTTGTCTCCTGAGCATTTGTTTTACTTAACATTCTGAAAAACGGAATTAGGCAATAGCAGATGTTTCACACATCAATTAAGAATTAATGTTAATATAATTTGAGAAGTCAACTATAGCTACTGGAATGCTACAAAAGAAGATGAGTTTAGAAAAAGTTTTTGAAAGCTGATGAAATGTACATATAGAAAAAGATTATGCAGCTTTTTCTGAGAGGGGTCTCAGAAACATCCTGCAGCACAGTCAGCCAAGAACCACCCCTTAAGGGCCATAGACTCTGGTCAAGATCCCTATTTTTGTAACCCAAATTTTAAATTTTGGAATAAAACGCTGCTGGTCTGGAACATCTTTGGCCCAATGCTTAGGGACCCTGATGTATTCAGCAGAGTTGTTTCTTCTCATTCCTCTAAGAAGAAAAGAAAAATGTGATGAACAGAGGATTACTATTAAGCAATTTACCACAACAAGGCTTTGCAAATCTTTCCCCAAAAGCCAAACATTGCAACAAGTGAAGATTATGTTACGTTTGCAAAATGCCAGTAAGAATCTTCTCACAGTCTAACATGTAGGCACCCTTGCTCGTAGGGGTAGCTTTAGAGAAAATCTGCCTGGTGAACTTGTCCCCAGTGGGGACAGAGTGATGGCTGAATGTCTTTTCATCAGCACATTCTCTGTGAGAAGAGGTGGTAAGAGGCTAAAAACACTGCTGCCCTTTGCAGTAGAAATGCACTGAGGATCACAGAGCTCATCTATTTCTGCTACAAGAAAATTCCTTTGTATCCACTTATGCCCAAATAAATGATGAGTTCAGTACTGTTCCAAGATTTTATGATGAAGAAATGTCTCATCTGTAGATGACAAAAAACCAGTAATAGTAATATCTAGATATTGCTTAACATAGTTCTGGGTAAACAACAAAGAGACAGTAGAAAAACCTTTCGACTGATCGTTGACTTTTAGTGCCCTGAAAATTCCAGGCATTGTTAACCCTACAGAATCAAAGGTATGCTTTTTAAAAGAAGTCCTTCATCCCTGTTTTTTGGAAGATCCTAAAGCTAATACCTTTTATGTTCAGAAAACTAGCCTCCAACCTGTTAGATGCATTTACTTTGATCCTACATTCATTCTGTGCTTTTTGAATTAGGTTAGTGTAAGTGAAATGAAAATAGAAGCCAAAATGCCACGACTTGCTAAATATTGCGTAGTTGCATCATACACAAACTAAGTTATGAGAATGTATTAAGGGAATTTAACCATAAGCCTTTAGTATGGAGTAAAAATGGGAAGAGGACATAAAAAAGCAGGTGTGCAATGAGGGGAAGGAGGATGGGGAGAGCAACAAGGACAGAGGAAAGGATTTAAATGATGCAGGTGGTCATTACCAGTGGCTACATAAGTGAGTGTCCAGGAGGTCAAGGGCACCCAAGGGGTGAGGAACTGGGCCCATCTCAGGCAATAGTCGTGCTCACCAGGATATCCAGGGATTCACAAATAGCACATAGAAGAAATTCTGTTTCCAAAGGTAACTCAGGGCTGCCTTTAGAATATGCAAAACATTTTATTATTTAAACTGGGTGATAGTATCTTATACTACTTCCTAAATTGTCCCATTCAATGTCAAAAATAGATGCTTATTTTATAATTAGAACCCTCTTTGCCACAAGATGATAACAAAAAATGTATAATGCCTTTCAACATGTATACTGTATTTAAAAAACAACTCCTCCTAAGATTATCAATGTACAGACATGTACAAATTTCAAAATGCCAAACTAATTTCTCTGCTTGTGACTCATACTTACAGGTCACATAGGACAGCATTCTTGGAGGTCTTAATTGTTGGCCCCTTGATTTTTCTCAAATTATTATGGGAGGGGAGGCAGACAAAGGTTGGTTATAAAGCCTATTTTCTCTATATACTACTGATCATGTTCTATTTTAATTGAAACCAAGTTGAAGAACCAAAGGCGCATCTATATGTAGCATATTGGACATCATTTTTTTAACATTCCCTTCTTCTGTGTGCCAAAAAAGTAGTAACCAGTAATAATCATTATTTTCTTAATTTGTTCCTTAGTTTTAAAACATAAAATGTATGATTAAAATTAAAAGAAATTTCAATTTTAAGGATATTATTCCATTATGATAAAATATTTCTCATATGAGCTAAAATTTGCACTTACCAGACAAAGACATTGCACCTTATAATTCCCACTCTTTCACAACTTAAAATTTAAGCATGGATTGAAACTCCGAGGGGTCACAGAGAATGAGAGGTGTGAAGTAATTCAAGTTGTTTCTTCTCTTCACTATATCTGTGCTATCATTGTTTATTTCGAGCCTCCTGCTACATGAAGGAATGTTTAATACTACAAGTCTTAGAAAAGGCCTCCTAAGCTAGCTCCAAAGACAGCAAAACTCCATGAACTTATTTGTGAACAAGCTGAGTCCATTGTACAACTGGAAGTTCTCCAAATTAACTTCCATTACAATGCAACGTGTATTAAAGGATAAGTCATTTAAATGTGCTTACTTGAAGCTTATTACTGATGGGGATCAGAGCAGGTCTCCCCAGAATGGGCTACTTTGGGGTATTTTTTTGTTTGTTTTAGGGTTTTTTTTCTGAAATAAAACAGTTTGTTTATTGACTTTTAGAGAGTGGGAAAGGGGAGGAGAGAGGGAGAGAAACATCAATGTGTGGTTGCCTCTCCCAGGCCCCCAAGTAGGGACCTGGCCCACAATCCAGGCGTGTGCCCTGACTGGGAATCAAACCAGTGACCCTTTGATTCTCAGGCCAGCATTCAATCCACTGAACCACAGCAGTCAGGGCCAAATGTGCCACTTTGGCATGTGGATTACTTTGATCTGAAGATGTTCATAGCCCAACAGACTCAAGAAGAACATTTAACTTCTCCCTTGACTGTCTGAAAGAATTTAGACAAACAGCCTGTACCAGGAAGGAAGCTGGTACCAGAGACAGTTTTACACCTGAAGGACTATCTCCCATAGCTTGGCAAATGCTTGTTTCCCAAACATTTGCTGTTCTCATCTTCCTATGAATGGTCTTTGTCCCCTTTGAAGCCCAGACCCTGCCCTCTTCTCCTCAGCTCAGGATGGCAGATGAATCCTAGTTGCCTAAGTGTCCAAGAGCCCTCTCATGCCTTGTAGGGCTCCTGTACATGCAAAATTAATTTTTTTCCTGTTAATTTTTTTATGTTAATTTATTGCTTTGGCCAGAAAGTTCATTTAGGTTTTCTTCCCATAAGCTGTCTCTAATAGTATTTAGTTGTCATTAACTTCATTTTAAACAATTTCATTAGATTGTATTGTGATAGCTGTCATATCAGCATGCATTTAAAAAAGTTATCAAAATTGATGAATTTTTGGGTAGCCATTTTAATATTGAAGATGGAATAAATAAGCAACATTTTCAGCATATTCTGCCTTATTATTTCAAGAAAGGTAAAAATGCAACTAATATGCAAAAAAGAAAAAAAAAGAAAAGATCTATGCAGTGTATGGAGAAGGTGCTGTGGCTGATCAAATATATCAAAACTAGTTAGTGAAGTTTTGTGCTGGAGATTTCTCCCTGGATGATGCTCTACAGTCAGGTAAACCAGTTGAAGTTGATAGCATCAAATCAAGATTTTAACTAAGAACAATCAAAGATATGACACTTGGGATATAGCTGTTATACTAAAAAATATCCAAATCAATCAAGTTATTGGTGAAAATGGAAAATACATCTTTTATTTTATAGAAAAAACTAAATAGACTTTTGGCCAACACAATATTAAGCCAGCCAAGGAACCTAGAAAAGAAAATGGAAAATTTTCACCCCCTACACTCCCTAGTAAGCTCAACAGTAACTAAAGCAATTGTCTAGAACTGATTTTTTAGGGGAGGTGTATTTTATCACTAATATTGTTTAGAATTGCCAGCATATGATGATTTTTTTAAAGCACATTGATTTTTGGTCAATTTGATGATCATTTTTTAGTTCTCTATGTTAATGCATCCTGCATTGTCCGCATCTAGGGCCTGTCACCCTCACATCTGCCCCTGTGCTATGCCAATACAAGGAATACTTGATATCTGAAAACTTCTTCCACAATGTAACAGATAACAATTATGGCAGTTCATAAGCTGAATATAAGGTATAATGCCTGCTTGCTTTTTAATATAAATAAAAAGCTCCTAAAACATATACTAACGCTCATGCCCCACTTCAAATCTACTGACTGAAATTTTCAGCAGGATAAGCCTGGGAATTTGACTTTTAAAACTCCTACATACCTCCTTTTTCTTTCCTCCCTCCTTCATAATTTTTATATTAAGACTAAGAACCAAAGTTTGGGGATAGTTTACAAAAAGTAAGAGAATCTCCTTAAGGAACATTTAGGGTCAGTGGGATAAAGCCCCTTTGTATCACTACTAGCATCAAAATTACCCTGGACTCAAAATTTTGCAGATTCTTCACTCCTACACAGGACTGTAAGGGTGGGAAACCCAGGGGACTCTGAAGTACCTAAACTTAAAAACCATTGCTTTAAGGTGGTATTTTCTTTCTTATTGGGATCTGATTGTTATATAACATTGTATTAGTTTTCAAATGTGTAGAGAATAAGGCGAAAGGTGACTCTCAAACTGGACTATATCACCTTAGGGAATGATTCAAAGCTGAGTCAGACTACAAACAAGTCAGGTGGTCTCTATGTTAAGGGATCAACAAAGTGTGGACATGACTAAGCTAGTCACCAGCACCTCCAAGAACAAAGGAAAGGAGGGATGGCCACATTCCTGTCAAAAGTTGTCCACGCCAGGGTTTAAACTGCCCAATCATCTCTTTAGACATGATCACGCCAGATTGTGACTCCAAAGTACTCAGCCAATGAGGAAATGAGGAAGGGATTGCTCATGTCGAATAATTTGTCTGTTTCTCCTGCTTCAGTCTGCCTGCCCACCAGATACCACTAGGCAGGCACCTGCTCTTGAAAGAATGCAAATAAATGTCTCATTTTTGCTATACTCCTGGCCTCATTGTCTATTTGTTTTATGGACTGGGTAAGCATATTTCTCACTATTTGGGGGTTTATCTGGTATCTTCTACCTGCATAGAGAGGTGAGCCCTCGCAGAGGGGGAGACGTGTACCACCTGTCCTTTGGGTGGCCCGCTCAGCCTGGGTGCCCCATCTCCTCACAGGAGCCAGAACACAACCCAGAACTGTTATTCAGAGTGAAACTGGAAAACCTGGTATTCATGCTGCCTGTCATCTACCAGGCCCAATAAACAGAGATAGAGATTGAATCTTTACGGGTGCTTTATTCAGATGGTTGGTGATCTGAGAAGAGAACAGGTTGACATCCTAACAGGCTGTCTTATATTCTATTGTAAATGGGCTTTTTTTTATAAGGGGAAAAAGGGTGTAGGTAAGAGTTTTGGAATTAAGGGAAATGTTAATGAGATCAAAATTGCAACATTCTTTCTTTTGTCCTGGGCAGAGGTCTTTGTGTCTTGGGTGGAGGTCTTCTCAACCTGGAGCTGGTTCTTTGAAAAAATAAACAAAATTTACAAGCCTTTAACCAGACTCATAAAGAAAAAAGAGAGAGGGACCAAATAAACAAAATTAGAAATGACAGAGGAGACATCACAACCAATACCTCAGAAATAGAAAGGATTGTAAAAAATTACTACAAGCAACTATCTGAAAAGAAATTTGACAACCTGGGCGAAATGGACAAATTTCTGGAAACATGTAATCTACCAAAACTGAATTCAGAAGAAGCAGAAAGCCTGAATAGACCAATTGACCAATTGAATATTGAAATTAAAGCAATAATCAAAAAACTCCCAGTGCACAAGAGCCCCAGACCAGATGGCTACACAGGAGAATTTTACCAAACATTTAGTGAAGAACTAACTCCTATCCTTCTCAACCTATTCCAAAAAATCCAAGAAGAGGGAAGACTCCCAGACTGTTTCTATGAGGTCAGGTCAGTATTATTCCAATCCCAAAAACCAGACCAATATACAACAAAGAAAGAAAACTACAGGCCAGTATCTCTGATGAAGATAGATGCTAAAATTCTCAACAAATCATTAGCAAACTGGTTCCAGCAATACTTTAAAAAAATCATACAGCAATACCAAGTGGGATTCATCCTAGAAATGCAGGGATAGTACAATATTCTCAAATCAGTAAATGTAATACACCACATAAACAAACTGAAAGACAAAAACCATATGATCATATCAATAGATGCTGAAAAAGCATTTGATAAAGTACAATACCCATTTATAATAAAAACTCTCAGCAAGACAGAAATAGAGGGAATATGCCTCAATATAATAAAGGCCATATATGAGAGACCTGCAGCTAACATCATATTCAATGGGCAAAAGCTGAAATTCTTTCCCTTATGATCAGGAAGCAAGGGAAGGGTGTCCACTCTCTCCACTTCTATTCAACATAGTTTTGGAAGTTCTAGCCACAGCAATCAGACAAGAAAAAGGAATCAAAGGCATCCAAATTGAAAAGGAGGAAGTAAAACTGTTATTATTTGCAGATGACTTGATAGTATACATAGAAAACCCTATAGACTCCACCAAAAAATCTACTCAACCTAATAAGTGAATTTGGCAAAATAGCTGGATACAAAGTCAATATCCATAAATCGAAGGCATTTTTATACACTAACAATGGAACATCAGAAAAAGAAACTAGAAAACAAATCCCATTTACTATAGCAATTTAAAAAACAAAAGAAAAACTAGCTAGGGATGAATTTAACCAAGGAGGTAAAAACCTGTACTCAGAAATTGAACACTGACGAAAGAAACTAAGGAAGATACCAATAAATGGAAGCATATACCATATTCATGGATGGGAAGAATTAACATCATAAAAATGTTCATACTACCCAAAACCATCTATAGATTCAATGCAATGCCTATTAAAATACCAATGTCATATTTCATATAGAACAAATACTTTAAAATTCAAAACAACCCTGAATAGCTACAGCAATCTTGAGAAAGAACAAAGTAGAAGGAATCACAATACAAGGTATCAAAATATATTACAAAGGCATAGTGATCAAAACAGTCTGGTACTGGCACTAGGACAGACAAATAGATCAATGGAATAGAATGAAGAGCCCAGAAATAAACCCAGGACTTTGTGGGCAACTTATATTTGACAAAGGGGGAAGGAACATAAAATGGAGTGCAAATAGCTTCTTCAACAAGTAGTGTTGGGAAAACTGGACAGGCACATGCAAAAAATGAAACTAGGCCACCGACTTACATCATACACCAGAATAAACTCAAGGTGGATAAAAGACTTGAACATAAGTAGTGCAACCATAAGAGTCCTAGAAGAAAACATAGGTAAAAAATTGCAAATATCTCATGCAGCAATATTTTCACAGACATCTTTCCCAGGACAAGCGAAATAAAGGAATAAATAAACAAAGGGGACTACATCAAACAAAAGTTTCTGCTCTGCTAAAGCAACCATCAACAAAATGAGAAGGGAACCAATGATATGAGAAAACGTATTTGCCAATGACACCTCAGACAAGGGTCTGATCTCCAAAATAAATAAAGAACTAATATGACTCAACACCAGGGAGACAGACATCCCAATTAAAATATGGGCATAGGACCTGAATGGACACTTCTCCAAGAAAGACATAAGAAGGGCCCATAGGCATATGAAAGAATGTTCAATCACTAGCCATCAGAGAGATGCAAATTAAAACCACAATGAGAAAAAACCTCACACCTGTCTGAATGGCCTCATCAACAAACCAACAAACAACAAGTGCTGATGACAATGTAGAGAAAAGGAATCTTGGTGCACTACTGGTGGGAATGCAGACTGGTGCAGCCACTGTGGAAGACAGTATGGAGTTTCCTCAAAAAACTAAGTAAAACTACCTTATGACCCAGTGATTCCACTGCTAGGATTATATCTGAAGAATCCTGAAACAGCAATTCAGAAGAACCTATGCACCCCTATGTTCATAGCAGCACTATTTACAATAGCCAAGTGCTGGAAACAATCTAAGTGGATGAATGGATCAAAACAAAAAAAAAAACAAAAAACAAAAAACTGTGGTACATTTATACAGTGGAGTTCTATGCAGCAGAAAGAAAGAAGGAATGTCTACCATTTGCAATAGCATGAATGGAACTGGAAAGTATCGTGCTTAGTGAAATAAGCCAGGCAGGAAAAGTTAAATACCATACATTCTCACTTAATAGGGGAGACCAACGAACAAAACATACAGGTAGGAGA
>PVIW01010990.1:0-40476 GCA_004026585.1 Noctilio leporinus | reverse complement strand
GGAAAAAAAAAAAAAAGGAAAGGAAAGGATAACCCCCCAGAAAAAGAGCTAAATGAAAGTAGGGCAGGCAATTCATCAGACATAAGGATTCAAGGTGATCGTTATAAGGATGCTCAAGGAACTCAGAACTGCAAAGAATTTTATGGGAGCTACAAAGAACTAAGTGGGAACTACCTCAGCAACAAAAAGGACATAGAAACTATGAATAAGAACCAGGTGGGAATGAAGAATACAATATCTGAAATGAAGAATATACTAGAAGGAATTAAAAGCAGGCTAGATGAATCAGAGGGCTGAATCAGCAAATTGGAAGGCATTAGAGAAAAAAAATCCCAATCATAGCAAAAAAAATTTTTTTTAAAGATTAAAAGAGAATGAAGATAGTTTAAGGGAGCTTTAGGACAACATGAGACATAAAAACATTCACATTACAGGAATGCCAGAGGGAGAAGAAAAGGAGAAAGGGATAGAAACCCTGTTTGAAAAAATGACAGAAAACTTTCCTAACTTGCTGAGGAAAAAAGCCACACAAGTTCAAGAATCACAGAGGGTACTAATCAATGTGACCCAAAGAGGCTCATTCCAAGACACATTGCAATTAAAATGGCAAAATTTCAAGACAAAGAGATATTCTTAAAGGCAAGGGAGAAACACAGCTAGTAATATAAAAAGGAGCTCCAAAAAGGCTATCAGCTGATTTCTCAACAAACACTACAAGCCAGGAGGGACTGCCATGAAATATTCTAAGTAATGAAAAGCAAATACCTACAACCAAGACTACTTTACCCAGAAAAGTTCTCATTTAAAATGGAAAGTGAAACAAAGAGCTTCCAAGACAAAATAAAAATGTGGGGGGCTAAAAGAGCACATCTCCACCAAACTAGCATTGCAAATGATGCTTAAAGGGATTGACTTAAGAAGAAGAAAGAATGGGAGGAGCATGTTCAAAGGGAAAAAGGACCATATATAAATCCCATTAATAATAACCTTAAATGTAAATGGATGAAATGACACAATCAAAAGACATAGCAAAGCTGAATGGATTAGAAAACATGGCTCACATACATATATAATATCTACAAGTGACCCACCTGAGAACAAAAAATCTCCACAGGCTGAAAGTGAGACAATGGAAAAAAATATTCCAAGCAAATGGACATTAAAAAAAAAAAGCTAGGGTAGCAATTCTTCTATCAGACAGAATAGACTTTCAAACGCATAACAAGAGACAAAGGCGGTCACTACATAATATTTAAGGGAGCAAGATGTTATAATGCTGGTAAACATATATGCACCCAACACAGGGACACTTAAATATATAAAGAAAGTCTTGGAGGACTCTAAGAAAGAAATAGACCCCAAATACAGTAATTGCAGAGGATTTTAACACCCCCACCACTGTCAACAAAGCATAGATCTTACAAAGAATCAATAGGGATATTGTAGCACTGAATGACAGTACAGATCAAATGAACTTAATTGATATTTACCGAACATTTTACCCCAAAGAAGCAAATTATACATTCTTCTCAAATGCACATGGATCATTTTCAAAGATAGTCCACATAATAAGACACAGAACAAGCCATAACACATTCAAGAAAATTGAAATCATATTAAGCATCTTTTCAGATCATAATGGCTTGAAAATAGAAACCAACCTCAATGAAAAAATTCAAAAACATTCAAACATATTGAGGCTGAATAATATGTTTTTAAATAATAAATGGGTTAACAATGAGATCAACAAAGAAATTTTAAAAAGTATCTGGAAACAAATGAAAATGAACACACAGCACAAAACCTATGGGACACAGTAAAGGCAGTCTTGAGAGAGAAGTTCATATAAATACAGGACTACCTAAGGAAGATAGAGAATTCTCAAATAACACTCTAACCCTACATTTAAAAGAACTAGAGTAACAACAGCACACAAATTCCAAGGAGGCATAGGTAGACACGCTGGGTATCCCTCCACAACTAAGAAGGAAGACAACTACCTCAACACTTGAGACAACAGAAGTTCCAGAAAATCAAGCTGCATGGAAGTTCAACAAACAAAAATATAAAAAAAATATAATTGAGATTTTTAAAAGCATTTTAAATTAGTAGCATTACAGGCCTATCTCAAAAAATAAGAAGCTCAAATAAATAATCTAACTTTACACCTTATATGAACTTGAAAAAGAACAACAAAGCCCAAAGTAAGTAGAAGGAAGGAAATAATACAAGTCAGGGCAGAAATAAATTAGAGTCTAAAAAAATAATACAAAAGATGAATGAATCCAAAAGCTGGCTCTTTGAAAAAATAAAGAAAATTAATAAACCTTTAACCAGATTCATCAAGAGAAAAAAGAAAAGAGAGAAAGGACCCAAATAAATAAAATCAGAAGTGAAATAGGATAAATAACAACCGATAGCAGAAGATACAAAGGATTATAGGAAACTATTATCCAAAAACTGGACAACCTGGATGACATGAAAAAAATTCCTTGAAACATACAATTTTACAATATTAAATTAAGAAGAATCAGAGAATCTGAATAGACAGATTATACCTAATGAAATTGAAGCAGTAATAAAAAAAACTCCCAACAAAAGCCCTGGACTGAATGGCTTCACAGGTGAATCTCACCAGATTCCAAGAATTAACACCTCTCTTAAACTATTTCAAAGAAATTCAAGAAAGGGGAAGGCTGTTAAGCTTATTTTATGAGGCCAGCATGATCCTAATTCCAAAACCAGATAAAGACACTACTAAATAAATAAATAAATAACCAATATCCCTGATGAACATAGGTGCTAAAATCTTCAACCAAATATTGGCAAACCAAATATGGCACTGCATCAAAAAGATCACAAACCATGATCAAATGGGACTTATTCTGGGAATGCAAGGTTGGTACAACATTCACAAATCACAAATGTGACTCATTACATAAACGAAATAAAGGATAAAAATTATATTATTCTATCAATAGATGCCAAAAAAGCATTTGATAAAACCCAACACTCATTTATGATAAAAACTCTTAGCAAAGTGGGAATAGAGGGAACATAATAAAGACCATATATAATAAATCCACTTCAGCATCATACTCAATGGGCAAAAACTGTTTCCCTTAAGATCGGGAATGACAGGGATGTCCACTTTCTCCTCTCTCATTCAACATAGACCTGGAAGTCTTAGTCACAGCAATCAGACAAGAAGAAGAGAAATGAAAGGCATCCAAGTTGGAAAAGAAGAAGTAAAACTATCTTTATTTGCAGGTGACATGATACCGTACATAGAGAATCCCAGAGATTCCACCAAGAAACTTTTTGAGCTAATAAATGAATTTAGCAAAGTAGCAGGCTACAAAATTAATATCCAGAAATTAGTTACATTTGTATATGTCAATGGCAAACTAACAGAAAAGGAAATTAAGAAAACAATGCCATTCATAATTGCTTCAAAAAGAATAAAATACCTAGGAATAAACCTAATCAAGGATGTAAAAGACTTGATCTTGGAAAATTATAAAACATGAAGGAAGAAATTGAAAAAGATGCAAATAAGTTGAAGGGCATACCGTGTTCCTGTATAGGAAGAATTAAATTATTAAAATGTCCATAATACCCCAAACAATTTATAGATACAATTCCTATCAAGATTTTAATGACATATTTCACAGAATTAGAACAAATATTTCAAAAGTTTCTATGGAACCACCAAAGGCCCCACATAGCAATAGCAATCATGAAAAAGAACAATAAAGTTGGAGGAATCATGCTACTTAATGTCGAGCTATACTATAGTAATCAAAACAATATGTTACTGGCATAAAAGCAGACGCACAGATCAATGGGACAGGGTAGAGAGCACAGAAATAAACCTACACCTTTTCAGTCAATTAATATTCAATGTCCAATTAATGTATGGATGTGGAGAACATTATGTTAACTGAAATAAGCCAGTCAGAGAAAGATAAATACCATATGGTTTTACTTATATGGAATCTAATGAACAAACTGAACTAACAAGCAAAATAGAGACAAATTCCTCTCTAGAGAGAAAGTACAGTGACAGCTAAGGGATGGGGAGAGGGAAGGGGTAGAGGGGTTGAGTAAAAAGGAAAATGGGCTCATGGACATGGACAACAATGCAACAGGATGGTGATTGCTGGGGGAAGGAAGTGGGGAAGGGGAAATAAGGTAACTAAATGATAATGAAAAAAATACAATTAAAAAATGCCTGTAAAGCCCTGGCTGCTGATTGAGATAAGCTAGTCTCAAAAAGTTACATATATATAACTATGTTTATGTGACATTCTCAAAAAGATAAACCAAGTCCCTGGATGGTGGCACAATGGATAAGGCACTAGTCTACAAACCCAAAGGTTGCTGGTTTAATTCCCAGACAGGGAACATAATCAGGTTGCAAGCCAGGCCTCCAGCCAGGTCCATAGCTGTAGGCAGGTGAAAGGCAACCTTACACTGATGTCTCTCTCCCTCTCTGCCTCTCTCCCTTCCCCTCTCAGTAAAAATAATAAATATTAGGGGGAAGAGGGTTGGGGGCAGGGGGCAGGAAGAGGCAAGGAAGGGGAGCAGTTTAGACAAGAACCTAGTATAAAGGAACCATGGACATGGACAACAGGTGGGATTGACTTTGGGGGGAATGGGTGGGTGGGGAGGGGGACAGAGGGGAGCAAAAAGGGGATGGATGTAATACAACAACAATAAAATTAAATTAAAAAAAATAATAAATAACATCTTTTTAAAAAATTAAAAAATGCCTGTACCTTAATTTTTACCAGATGTTTTAAAATATTTGAAATTATTCTAATTGTTATTGTTCAAAGCCAGACTATCCACAGGCTCTGTATAAAGGGATTTTTACTTGTTTAAATGTGTCTGTTTGGCTTGAGAATTTAAAATAAATGAATACATGTAAAGTTTGTCATAAAACCATAATAAAAGACACAAATAATGTACTTATTATAAAATATAAACAGAATATTACATAGAAGATATATGGGAATGGGTGCAGAACAGTTACTAAATATAAATTAATTGCTGCATTTTTATTATTAAAGAAAATAATTAATGTTGATTAATTAACAAAAAAGGAAATAAGTCTAAAGATACTAGAAAATGTGAATAATGAGATCAGAAACCAAGGGTGCAGGGTGGGGTGAAAACAGAATTGAGATATTCAAGACTAATTCCTAAAATACAAGCAACGGAGTACATAAATATGACAAGTTTAATTTTTAAAAAAGAGCATTATAAATTTAAAATTTATGGATATTCAAAAATTATAAAAGAAGATTATATACAACTTCAACTAATTTGAATATCTCAATGAAACTGACCATTCTCTGGGCAAAATTACTGCATATTGAATCAAGAATAAGTAGGACCTCAAATATATACTGTTTCTGGCAGTGAGCAGACATTGAAGAAATTGAATGAGCAGAAAATAATTGGAATAGGTGTTAAAATGCAACATTTAGACAGTTTTTCATAAGTGTCCCTTCAAACTTCCAAGGATTTAATATCAACCACACTGTAGGAATTTTTGCAGAGTTCAAAAATGACAGTAATGTGCACATTCCATAGTAAGAAATATCATATCTAAGAATAAAGCCTGAGGTGGCAAAAAAGAAAATCACAAATAAATCTTATGTATAAATGTATATCAAATAAACTGTAGGAATAAAATAAAGTTATGATTTCATCTCATGAAAATGGATGGTTGGACTTCCATCAATTTAGAGGCTGTGTTTGGGATGTCTGGTTTGAAATAGGCTATGGGGTTTAAACATTTGTTCAGGCATCACAAAACCCCTCTCAAGGAGATGGGCAGTCATTTCCACAAAAACCAAAATGGAGATAAGGAGGCATGTGTGAATGTCAATTTGGATAAACTACCATGAATAGTAAAATGACAGGGCTAGCAGAGCAAAATGCACACACCCATACACCCTGCCCCCCCACACACAGAATCAATGAGGTTTCAAATAAGTACTCCAAATCAGAACTTACAGGAGAAACTTTCAAACAGCAGAATGTAATTTGTGGACAGACTGCTCCTCACACAGCCACCTCTATATAGTATGTTACCAGGCCAAGAGCATCAGAAATTCATTAACCATGACTAATGACTCTCCTAAACAATGCTGGCAGTGCAATACTAGTAAACTGATTATCAAGTTAAAGGATCATTCAATTATAAAATTCCCAATACTTAGAAATAAACAATTTTGTAAAGCCCATATGAATAAAACTAAAACCAAAAGCACAAAAAAGACTTGAAATTAAAAGGACAGCATAGGAGTAAATGAAAAAGATTTAATTTATTACAGTTGATAATGTATTCCAAATTAATTATATTTATAACATTTTTCAGTTAGAATTCTAACCACAGATTTTAGAAATTTGACATATGTACTTAGATTTTTCTGAGGGAATAAAGGCAAGAATATCTAATAACACATTGAAAAGACTAATAAATAATTTGTCTTATAATATGAAAATCCTTTTGAAAATAATTATTTTTATTTTACAGCTTTCAAAATATTTTAAATTAACCAGTAATCTATGTGCACCATAGGAAAATCACCCAATCTTATTCTGATATAAAAGTAGAAAATTACACAGTTTTGTATTTATATCAGCATGACTGCTTAAGTGAGATATTTTTGCTTTATTAAGATGATCGTATGCTAAGTGAAGAAGTCATACAGAGAAAGACAAATATCATGTGATTTCTTGTAAACGTGGAATCTAAAGAACAAAATAAACCGACAAACAGAACAGAAACAGACTCATAGATACTGAAAACAAACTGATGGTTGCCAGAATGGTGGGTAAAAAGGGCAAAAGAATTAAGAAGTGTAAGTTGATGGTTACAAAATAGTCACAGGGATGTGAAGTATAGCATAAGGAATATAGTCAATAATATTATAATAGCTATGTAGGCTACCAGTGGGTTCTTGAATTTTAGCAGGGGCACTTTGTAAATTATATAATTAATCACTATGCTGTATACCTGAAACTAATATAAAATAATATTGAACATCAACTGTAATTGAAAAATAAAATTTAAAAGAAAAGACCTACTGTATTAACAATATGTTTAAACTTTTTTTTTTTAAGATTTTATTTTATTATTTTTAGAAAGAGGGAAAGAAAGAGAAGCAGAGAGGGAGAGAGACATCAATGTGTGGTTGCTTTTCACCTGCCTCCAGCCACAGACCTGGCTTGCAACCTAGTTATGTTGCCCTGGCTGGGAATTGAACCTGTGACCTTGATAAGGCCGGCATCTTATCCACTGTGTAACCAGTCAAGGCTCTTGTTTAAACTTTTACATTTTATATTTTAGCATTTTATTTTTTTAATTTCAACATTTTATATAACAGCAACATAAACATTGTTATAAGATTTTTATGTTCTGAACTACTTCAAAAAGGCATAGAACAAAACATATATACGTAGGTACATGATGTATAATTTGTCTGAAATACTTCAAAACATCTAGAACAAAGCACTTATAATACACATATATATATATATATATATATATATATATATATATACGAACTGGGATGGGCAAAATAGTTTTACAGTTGTATTATTTTTCTTATTAACAACTATAAACCTATTTTTGCCCACCCTGTACATATTATATAATATCCCCCCCCCAGAAACAAAGTACAAAAGTACAAACAGAAACCACAATCATAATGTTATTAATTTTCTTTTCCACTGACCAAATTACTCAGTTTTCTTCGTCAATTTCAAGAAATATTAGCAACTCTCACGGCTGGTAAGAACTTGAAGAGAGGACAGATTTATGAGCTACAGTAGAGCCCCTTATTTATCTGCAGTTTCACTTTCCACGATTCCCATTACCCTGGGTTAATGGTGGCCTGAAAATATCAAAATAAAATTCCAGAAATAAATCATTTGTAAGTTTTAAACTGCACCATTGTGAAATTTCATGCCATCCTTCTCCTCTCCGTCCTGTTGGAGATGTGAATCATTGCTTCCCTGGCATCTCCACACCATCTACACGTTGCCATTTAATCACCTAACAGCCGTCTGGCAGTGCTAGTGTTCCAGTCACCCTATCTTACTGAGTAACGGCCCCCAAGCTCGAAAGTAGTGGTGCTGGAAATTCCAATATGCCAAAGAGAAACCATAAAGTGCTTTTTTTAAGTGAAGAGGTATGTACAGTATGTAGAGGAAAAAACACAGTATATATAGGGTTTGGTACTACCTGCAGTGTCAGGCAGCCATTGGAGGTCTTGGCCCAAATTTCCATAATTAACCCAGGATAAGAGGGGACTACAGTAAATGTAAATCGTCAAATACTCTGTTCAGATGACCTTAACTTTTGTTTTGCCTGCTGGTAAAGCTTGCACTTTCCCAGCCAATTATGTTAAAAATTCATTTAGAAAACTTAAAAAACTCTGTTTCTGCCTGAGGATACCATCCTACTGACTGCCACTTTGGAGACCATGCAACAAATCACTTCTTTTTAAGTATGGGGAATAATTTCCCCAAGCAAAGCAATAAAGTGCGTTCAGAAGTAACTAAACACAGCACGCCTGGTCATTACCACTTGGCTCTGTGATTTCAAACCTATAAATAGATATGTTGTTAGGTTTTGCCAGGCTTTGAGGACCTCAGTTCTGTTTATGACAAATGCTGGCAAGCCACCCCCTAGGGGAATTGTGGGAGTAGAAGAAGATAGGCTGATGAGAGCTTGTTTTATTTATTTTGTCTTGAGATCGCAGTTTCCTTATTTTCAGATTGTTCAACATTTCAGTAGGTCAGAACAATGTAGGTGCATTGCCTGCAGGAATGTATGGTGAGTTCTGTGGCTGGGGTATGTGGGACAGCACAGGGAGTTATCAGATCTGAAGCACTAAATGAGCCATGGCTGGCTTGGAAGTCATAGCTAGACTCTACCCTTGGGTGATGTTCTCCATCTCTGCACTTAAATTCTTAAGACGTGGCTAATGAAGAGTTGGGCAAAGATGTACATAGTTATGATTACTTGATAAGTTGACAAACATTTATTGAGTTCCCAGTATATGTGAAGTGTTGTGCTAGGGACTATGAGGGACAAAATGATAGTTTATAATGTATATGGGAAGACAGCGCTGACATAAAACAAAACAGAGAATAATGAAGCCAGCAATGAAATCTCGTCAGGGAAGTTTCCTAACTTCTTTAGCCAAAACTAAGCTTTTGACCAAGCCCTAGAATGATACTGAGTACACTGCAATAATGATTTGTTTTCATGCTTGCCTTATTCACTAGAGCTCCTTGGGAAGAGGAACTATTTTTATTCATGTTCCATTCCCAGCATCTTATCTGACCCTGGCAGGAATTGGGAGCTCAGGATGGGAAGGAGTGTGTGAGGTAATGATGGTGAAACATGGCGACCTCCATGCTGGGGAAGTGGCTCCAGTGGCTGTTGTAGATAGAGTCCGAGGAGCATTGGAGGGTGGCCTGGGATACACAAGGAGGGCTTCCTGTCTGCCCTAGATGAAAGGGTATTGACCAAAGGATGGGTGTAAGTGGAATACACTTTTAATTGCATAGGGTATTAGCAAGTGTCATTAAGGGTCCCTCTGCCACCTTGAGAAGAGTATTTTGTCAATTGGCCTTAAATTCCTCTAGAGCTAGAATGCCTTTGTGAAAATTGAAATCCTGTTGGGAGGCTTCAGACATCAACATCTTATAAATAATCCCTGTAACAGATAACTTTCTTTTTTGGAATAACCCCCCCCCCCCCCAAAGTGTGGAAGGAAAACTATGCTGGATACCTGGAGATAGTGCTGAGGGAGCAGGTCTAAGCAGGATCCTCAGTGCGGAGAAATGGCATAAACATCACCTAAGAGCAGGTTTCTAGGAGAGATAAGAGTAGAAGGCAGCATTTAGGCAGGACCTCAAATTCATGATTATTTAACCATTTTGTTTGTGGCTAAGCCTTGATATTGAATAAATGGGAACACACAAGAAGGTTGCTTTTTGCATTATTCCTACTTCTTAAAGTTCCTTATGTCAGTACACAAGTGGCCTGAAAGCGAGAGCAGACAGTAGAACCTGCCATTTTCAAACCTAATTTGAATAAGAAGTGTTAGGGGATTGAAGGAAAATTTGCTCCTGCCCACGGCTAGAGTGGATAACTGGTCTCATCTGTGCAGCCAGGAACAAAAGCCACAGTACAGGTTTGGAATCCATCTTCAAATTCCTGAATGATGCCTAAGTGTGGAGTTTTATTACTATTAATGATTCTACTTAAGGATGAAAAATTAGTCTACTGAAAATGTTGCAAACCATCTGAAAAAAAAAAAATACCAAAGTATCTTCAAACTACAGGAAAATGAAAGGTACCAGCTTCATCTTTAATGTTATTTTCTATATGAAAGAATAACAAAAATGAAAATGAAGCCTCCACAATGGACCAGCATTATGGTTTTTAAAAAATGAGGTATCCTAAACTCAAAAGAGCAAATTTAGGGGGTATTTAGAACATGCTTTCAGTATAACAGCAACAGGAACAAAATAAAATGAGGCAGCCTGTGACTGAGTTAAAGCATCATAACCTTATCTTTTCTTTTTTAATTCTAAAGTTTGCTACTGTTTAAAAGGTTTGTTTTACATCCAATCATTCTGTGTTGACTTGACCTGATATCTTGTTCTGCAGACGGTCAAGTTAGCTGTGCTGTGATCTAAGATTCCAAGTGAGCTGAGGTACCTTCATTTAACAAGCTTCACTGTGTGCAAGCATGTTCATGTGGCAGACAAAAAAGTTTTTGATCTTTGGTCAGAGGTACCTTGGAGACCTGTTATTTGAGGGGTTTGTACTTAACTCCTGCCCAAGTCCAGAGACAAGGGACATTATCTAATAGAACTTACTGAAAAGTCCTCTTCCCTCCCAACTCATCTTTGTAGGCAACTAATACAACTTAAGGAATGGGGGAGCTTAACTAAATGAGGAAAATATCAGTTTAAATAAGAAATCAGTAATCAACAGCTAATATCCTATTTTCACAAGTACCCACATCAGTTATTTTGTAAGATCTCCTTGGAGACACAAAGAGACCTATGTTCAAAGTTTTTTTTCTTCCCCTCTTGATTGTTACCCCCATCCACCTGCAATAGATTCTGCTTCAGGCAGAATGAAGTAGGCCATTGAGTTAATAAATCTGAGTGCTTGCTAGAGACAGAGGGGAAGTCAGGCAAAAACTATGATGCAGAATTGAGAATAAGGCACTCAGAAAATGGGGTCTAAAGCTTTGGAACCATAAAATTGGCAGAAAGGAGACAAATAAAAGGAAGAGAGGGTTGGGAGGAAAGCTTGTCCAGACCACAGTGAGATAATATATGGATTCCCCCAAATGAGCTAATAATTTGGCACTCTTTCAAATGGATATGCTTGCATTAGCTATGCTGATGTAACGTGCTCCATCCTGGCTGATCTTGATTGCTAGTGATAGCACATTAGCAAATTACACTTAAATATATATGTGTGTGTGTGTGTGTGCACGTGTATATATAATTTCACTGTGCATTCAGATAATCTTGCTTTTTTTGGTTACAGTTCCCAAGGAAGCCAAAGACAACTCTTGAAAAAGCACCACAGAGTAAAGAGATAATTATAGGTTTCAGCAAATTCCTGCAAAACTCTGCCTTTGTGACATGATGATTATTGGAAAAGCTAAGCAGGTAGGATGCTCTTTTGAATCAGACAAACATTTGTATCAGACTTTGAAATTCGAAGTTTATGTGATGAGAGAATCTTCTCCAAGGCATCTCCATTTTTGCTCTTCTGTGTTGATTATAGCTTGTTGACTATTCATATCTGGTTCTCTCTATGATGAGACCCACTGCATTCAGTGATTTATCTTAATTCCAATTGTTCTTTAGTGCCTTCTGTCCATCTTAACTGTCTTAAAGTGCCATTTTATTCTTATCTATTTGGTCTCTCCTCTATAGTTTCATTAACATTTTTCCTCACAATTTCTTAAAGTTCTTACATAGAGGCTTTTTTATTTTTAGACCTATTAAATTTTAAGCTTTTGTTTGGTAAGTCAATGCTTATAAACACATTTAATTCTAAAACTCACCACATCCCATTCTTCACTGCCTTACCATTTCCAATATTTAGTGATGAGCAGGCATGAGTTTCAGAAGCCTATGTCATTGTCAGCTTGAGGGATCCTTTGAATTGATACTCATTTAAACACTGATGAGCATACCAAAGCACTTCCTGTATATAGATGCTTATTCAATTTTTAATGAGCATGAGAACAAACTAATTTATTACTAATAAAGATTTTATGTCTTATTTGTATTTGAAAAATAAGGAATTTATTACATACCATTTTTCAAATCAGATAAATCCTGGGTGAAGCATATTAAATCAGCTAAGATGTTAACTAATTTAGCTTATTATCTCTGTCAGGTAATTGGCCTTTTGTTATGCATCCCTTCATTGCAGAATTGAAGCTCACATGGCTTCTGGCTTCATTCGTCTTGGAGCTAATGATCCAATATTGAGTTGTGACATGTAACCTACATACTTGCATTCAGAAATAGTTGAAAGAAAAATGAGAAAGTGTTGGAGGGATGTTTTTCCAAATATTTTCATGAAGGTTGGTAGAGAGATATTCCAATTTATATCTCACTAGCTGGAAATCTGAATTAATTGAAACTATTATTCAGATTTTCTTCAGCTACATTAAAAAAAAATATTACCTGTGAAGGTATTGCTTAAGTGAATGAACCATTTTACTCAAAATATTAATTTTAATCAAGCACTTTACCAAAAACTATTGATCTCATAAGCCACCCACCTCTACCTCTTCCAGCCAACTTTGCTTGACTCTGAAGAGACTAGAAATCTTTAGCAATTAATATCAGTATCTCTTGTAGAAAGATTTTATGAAAATACCTAAAAATTTCTTAACCCTTTCTTTCTGACTCTCCAAATTAACAACCCTCCAATCTCAACTCAAATGTGAGTCCATTGATTCCAAATCTGAAAGCTCTTGGAAATATAAACACTGTTTTTTCTTTAATCCAGAGAAGAATTAGAAGCTGCTAATTCTCCCTCTATTTTAAATGAAATATATAAACAATTTAGCTACCTCAGTAGGAGATAATCAACCTATCTGTCACTTCCCACTCCAGTACTTTCCCTATATAGGCTGCCTAACCACTGGGTTCTATGAATAAAAAGGACAAAAGGGAATGCAGAGAAAGATTGAGCTCATCATTTAAAAGGTGTCTCTGAGGAAATCTGTTTGACATCTTTACTTTTTGATGACATGTTGAGTTTCACCATGAAAATGATAGACTATAGATGGAGTTAGGATGTAGGGGTTGGGTAGGGTTGATGTGGGCCAGCTCTTGGTGTGTGTTATTGGCAGGGGGGCATTTTGGTGCCCTCAACAAGAAGTAGATCCCATACTAACATCTTGTTTAGAAGTAATGTTGTAATGCCAAAGTTGCAAACTTTGTGTCTTTGGGCTTGTGCCAAGCCCATCAAATTTGTTTAACTTTTATAGTCTTAAAAATAATTGAATTATTCAAAGTGATGAAAAGCAAGGACCTACCAGCAAGGTTACTCTATCCAGCAAAGTTATCATTTAGAATGGAAGGGCAGATATAGTAATTCTCAGAAAAAAGTAAAGCTAAAGGAGTTCATCATCACCAAGCCATTATTATATGAAATATTAAAGGGAATTACATAAGAAAAAGGTCAGCACTATAAACATTAAAATGGCAACAAACTCACAACTATCAACAACAGAATCTTAAAAAATAAAAATAAAACCAAACTAAACAACCAGAATAGGATCAGAATCATAGGCATGGAGATCGTTGGGAGGATTATCAGCTGGGAGGGGGAAGTGGGACAAATGAGGAAATGGTGCAGGGATTAGGAAACATAATTGGTGGGTACAAGATAGTGGGATATTAAGAATTATATAGGAAACGGTGAAATCATGGAACTTATATGCACAACCCATGGACATGGACTAAGGGGGATAGGATTGCAGGAGGGAAGAGGAGATACTGAGTGGAGGGGAGCAAAGGAAAAAAAAAAAACTGGGACAACTGTAACAGCATAATCAAAAAAAATTCTTAAATATAATTGAGCCAACATTTAAAGGTGATTTCATTAAAAAAACAAAACAAAACAAAAAACTCTTACTTTAGCTTTCTGGAAAAATAAGAATACTATAAAATCAGATAAGAAAAAAATTGTGCGTATTTTCATAGTAATAGCAAAATATTGTATCTTTGAGGTGGGAAAATAAAATGCAGGTTGATATTTTTTTTCCTAAGATAAATGAGAGACCATGTTTATTTGTGTAAGCAAAAATCATCCATCTGTTTAATAAGCAAACAAGTTGGGTTTGTGTCAAAGGAAAACAACTTAAGGTACCTAGTCATTCTACTAATTAATGTTACCCTCCTGGCCTACATAGGCATTGGAGTTTGCATCCCCTGAATTAGTACATTCTCTGCATCAGTGGTTTTCAATAAAGAGGTGTGATACGTGAGATCTCGCATATTAGAATTATCTGATAGCTTTTTCAAAGTACACATCCTTCCATGTGGACAATCTGAGACGCCTGTCCCTCTGGAGCCTTTATCTGATGTGGAAGCTATCTAGGAGATTCTAATACAATTACCTGGTGGAAAACACCACATCTAGTCTTTAGATAAGATCCATTTAAAGGTATTCTTATGTTTTTATTCCAATTTCTCTCCTCTATCCTACCCCAAATAAAGTGCCCAATAACCCTAGAATTTGAGCATCACAAGCACCATCCATATTGTAGCTAAAGCTGTGTGTATAAATCATAAAGAACTGCTAAGAAGCTCCTCCAACTGTGAAGTTCCTGTTTCAAATGTCAGCGTAGGGATCAGAATTGGAATAAAAACCACCTGACACCTTTGAAAATGTGTTAGGATGGTTGGCTGAAAGTCATGATATCTCTAGATGGGTGCTTTACACATTTGAGGACCTGGGAAGCTGATTAAAATGTTGACGTCCAGGCCTCGTACCATTGTTTCTATTTAGTAATCTGGTTGGGTATTGAGAGACAATGGGCAGGCCATGTATGAAAAAGGAACTCTGACCCACCACTTCTGCAGCAATCAGTCCATGAAGCCAAACCATAATCTTAATAGCAATTAGTCCATAGATCCAGGATTTGATCAATAAACTGCTAGCTTCCCTAATTTTTGGCCCTTCACTAACCAGAGAAAGATAAATATGCTCTCCTAACTAATCTCACAGGATGCTCCACTTCTGGTTAGTCGACCCCCAATTTCTTGCCAACAACCTCCAACTGGGGCAGAGCTGAAGCCGTCCTCTTTTTACTATGTATAACCTTTTACACTGTCCCATCTGCTTTTGTGTGTGTGTTTTTTTCCCCCAAAACTCAAGCAACGGTGGCTGATTCCCTTGCAAGCTCTGAATAAATAGCCTTTGCTAGGTCTCGTTTGGATGGTCTTTATTTACTTTCACAAGTTCCAGGATTCAACAGCAAGTGCACCAACATTTAAGAGCCACTGTTACAAACCACTCCTATGTTGCCCACATTATGCAAGAATCAATGCTGCATGTATGTGTTTGGGGTGGGGGGCACATTATATCATGCTCCATGTCAAGCCCCAAGAGAATCTCTAGGAATCAATTAGAATCTCTGGAAAGTGGCTTGGAAATTTGTTTTTAATTCAAGCCTTCTCCTTCAGGCAGTTCTTATCATCCAGGGCATCTGGGAGCCACTGGACTATCCTGCTGCCAACAGACTTGTGCCAAATTGGCAGGATCTAAAGCACCTAGAAAGCTAATTACAAATAGATATGTCTAGGATCCATCCTTAGAGATTCTGATGCTGTAAGTCTGGACTCCTCCAGTGATCCTGATCGGTAGCATGTTTGGAAAGCTGTACTCTACCTAATTGAGTCTCAAACTGTAACATGCAAACAAATTCTCTGGGATCTTTTAAAAAATGCATATGCTGAGTCAGTAGATCCGGAGTAAGGTAAAGATCTCTCATGTCTAACAAGTTCCCATTCAATGCTGCTATTCCTGGTCTTCTAATTACACTTGTGAAGTCAGAGTTGTTGCACAGTAAACCAAATGGGGAAACAGTCTCAGGCATCAGGATATCTCAGTGTGCAGCCAAGACTGAGAACAATTGTTTGTCTGCATACTGCTTAGATGCATGATTGGAGCAGTGTTTATAGGAATAGCAGCACAAGCAATCTGATTAGAACTCTGGTGAAAACTGTATTGACAGGTCACTCACTCCTCAGCATGGCTCGGTGGTTCTTGAAATTTCCAGTAGGAATGGAGATGCCTGGAAATCCACAGTATGCACTGGGAAAGGACAGTTCCATGAAATTTCTGTTAAGCTCTTCTTTAGCTTTGAAGGGCTTCCTGCTGAGGGGAAGGTCTTATTATAGCCCAGAATACCCCATGAGCCCAGCATCTAGAAAACCATGAGCTGAGACATATTGGTCTTTGATGACTGAGGAATTTTCTATAAGGTACATTTTTTCTTATTTCAGAGGTGAGTTTGACTGAGTACTGGCAACTTAAAAAAAAATAACAGAAAGCCAAACCAAACTACTACCCCCTCGCCATGCATACACACACACACACACACATCAAAACAAACAAACAAACAAAAAAAACACAAAACCCTCCCCTGGTTTATTTTTCATCTTTCTTTAGCTAGGGTTTCATGATTAATTACATGGCTATGGGAGATGATAGTGTTCTTGTTAAGAAGGCAAATTATGTGGATTATAATAACAATTTACCCTATACCCCATATGGCATTTGATGAGCTATTTCATGATGACAGTTGTAGAGATGGGTTAATGTCCAAGAGCCTGTGGATTTGACTAGACCAATGTAAAGGTACTTAACAGATCCTTAGATGCATGGCTCATTTTTGCTATAAATAAGCCAGTACATAATAAAATCTAAGACAACTTCCCAGAACAAAACTAACTTATACCCAAAAATTATATAGGTTTCATTCAAGCATAAATGACAGCAGAGTCAAGCAAATTTGTAATAACAGACCAGGAATCATTTTATTATAAGTTCCTGAACACAAGCTTTTAAAATTAATCTATTCAAAATGCATCCTAATTGATCAATCATAAAGGTCTGATGGCTAATAAACATCCCAATCCATTTGTGCTTTGTAATTATCCAGAGCAAAACATCCTCTGTATAAGGAATGACTTTTGCTTTCAATCCTTACTGTATAAGCAAGATATACCTCAGAGAAACACTCGGATATCTGAAGCCTGGGTCATGTTAGAGGAGACTGGGGTGAGGCAGAGGCCCTTTGTAATTACTATGATGTGGTACCTCATTTTCAGGCAGAGGTTGGGAGGTTAGCAGAAAGAAGGCAGCAGAATGGTTATGTGGAAAAAATCTTTATTATCCACAAACCAGTGCATGTCTGCTTTCAGAGGAACAAGATAGCTCTCAAATGTTGATATCCAATGGTGGGCCTAGTAGATAGATGTGAATCACTGGATATGAGTCATTTAAATATATATGATATCATGTACCATTTTTTCATTTTACTTTGTTCTTTGTATGAGTCTGTTTATGTTTGATTCTTCATTAATTTGTTTTTTAGATTTATTTGTTGGTATGCATTTATTACTATTTTATTGTTCATATTTTTATCTTTTAATTTTTTTTTGTTCTTCTTAAAGAAGACCCTTTAACATTTCATATAATACTGACTTGGTAATGATAAACTCCTTTAGCTTTTTTTTTTTTTTTTTTTTTTGCCCAGGAAGCTCTTTATATGTCTTCCCATTCTAAATTAAAGCTTTACTGGGTAGAGTAATCTTGATTGTAGGTACTTACTTTCTATTACTTTGAATATTTCTTTCCAATACCTTCTGGCTTGCAAAGTTTCTGTTGAACTGAAAATCTTATGGGAGCTCCCTTGTAAGTAACTAACTGCTTTTCTTTTGCTGCTTTTAAGATTCTCTCTTTGTCTTTCAACTTTTGCATTTTAATTATGATGTATCTTGGTGTGGATCTCTTTGGGTTCATCTCACTTGGGACTCTCTGTGCTTCCTAGACTTATATGTCTATTTTCTTTACTAAGTTAGGGAAGTTTTTAGTCATTATTTTTTTAAATAGCTTTTCAATTTCTTGCTCTCCTTCTGACATCCCCAAAATGCGAATGTTGGTACACTTGGGATTGTCCCAGAGGCTCCTTACACTATCTTCATTTTTTTGGATACCTTTTTATTTTTGCTCTTCTGATTGGGTGTTTTTTTTTTTTTTGCTTCCTTATATTCCAAATTGCTGATTTGATTCTTGGCTTTATCTACTCTACTATTGATTGTCTATCAATTATTCTTCATCAGTTAGTGTATTGTTCATTTATGAGTGGTTCTTTTTCATGGTTTCCATGTCCTTATTTATGCTGTTGAAGTTCTAAATTCAACTACTCTTCCCCTAAGTTCATTGTGCATCCTTATAACCAGTGTTTTGTACTCAGCAAATAGTAGATTTCTTGTTTCCATTTTGTTTAGTTCTTTTTATTTTTTAAAAGATTTTATTTATTATTTTTAGAGAGAGGGTAGGAAAAGAGTCAGAGAGGGAGAGAGACATCAATATATAGTTGCCTTTCACCTGCCTCCAGCCACAGATCTGGCTGGAGACCTGGCTTGCAACCTGGTTATGTGCTCTGGCTGGGGAATCAAACCAGACCTTTGGGTTTGCAGGCCAGCGCCTTATCCATTGTGCCACCAGCCAGGGCCTTTTTTGTTTAGTTCTTTTTCTGTAGTTTTGTTCTGTTCTTTCATTTGTGATGTGTTTCTTTGTTTCCTCAAGGTTGTTTGGCAACCTTCTACGTTTTTTTCTGTGTATTAAATAGAGCTCCCAGGCTTAGAGTGGCTTAATGAAGTTGGTATCCTATAGGGTCCAGTGGCACAATTTTCCCAATCACCCAAGCTGGGCACTTCAGGTGCACCCTCCACTCTGTGTGGGTTATGTATACCCTCTCATTGTAGTTTAAGCCTTCATTGCTGCTGCCACATCAATGGGAGTGATTTACCTTCACACAATTTAGCTTCAAGGACTGGCTGTGACCACTGATCATCATGGAGGATCAGCTGTACAGGGCCCCACTCCACAGAGCAGGGCTTACTTCAGCAGGGTTCTGGCGTCTGCTGTTTGCTCCTTGTGTGTGTCACTGTAGAGGTGACTGAGTAGTGCTTCAATGTGGTCTGAAATTGTCCACTGGGTGCACTGGCTCTGGGGCCTCCCAGGAGATGTTGGCCAAGTCAGCTGCCACCTGTGTTCTGGCCAGATCCACCCAGTTTGAGCTACAAAAATAATCTGCATGTGGCTGCTTCATATGCTGGGCTTGGTGGTGTTACCCAGGAGAGACCAAGGTGTGAACCACAGATGGATGCTGCTGCTAGTGCTGGGCCTGGGGCCACTTAGCGAGAGGTAAAAGGCACACTGAAGGTAGATGCTTGTTTAAGAGATTTTAGAAAAATCTGAAGCATGAGGCAAGATAGGCCATTGGTATGAAAAAGCCACTAGAAACAGCTTGGGTGAACCTGAAATTTTAGTAGAGCAAGGTCTCAAGGAATCACCAGGGTGGGGCAAACAGTGATAATTAGGTTGTTGGAGACTCAGATATGATGCCCACCTGTTGGTTCTGTCAGGGGAGGGCTCAATAAAGGAGCAATGGTCTGGGAGAAAGCTGCTCCCCTAGATCTCACCCTGATGCCAGACAATTCAGTTCTTCCTATATGTTCCTGGTGCTTTTCAAGCTGCTGTCCAAGTCTGGAGCTCAGAGGGAGTGAGTCAAAGTACGTCTGTGTGTGGACCCTTTAAGAGGAAATTTCTGGGATTCCAGAAGCTCTTTATCTCACTCAGCCTCAATCCCTGCTTAAAAAAAAAAAAGGGGGGGGGGGTGGAGAGGAAGAGAGAAAAGGAAAGGAGAGGAGCAAAACATTGATTCATTGTTCCATTTATTTATACATACTGGTTGAATCTTATAAGTGCCCTGACCAGGAGTTGAACTGACAACCTTGGCATCAGAATGATGCTCTAACAAACTGAGCTACCCTATCAAGGCCCTCACTGTTTTTTATAGCCAGAAGTTATAGGGAATTCTCTTCCTAGCACTGAAACCCTGGGCTTAGAGGCCTGGTGTGGAACCTCTGCAACCAAGATATCTCTTCTGAATTTTATCTGCTGTAAGTGGGTTTGGGATCAGCTTGTTCTGTGTCTCCACCCCTTTTACCAGCCTTAATGTGGCTTCTTTTTTAAATCTCTAGTTATAGGACTTCTATTCAGCTAGATTTCAGGTTGGTCCTCAATGACAGTTTTGTAGTTTAGTTGTAATTTTGATATGGTTGTGGGAGGATGTGAGTACTATGCTTACCTATACTGCCACATTTGTATCTTTCTTTCTTTAAAGATTTAATTAATTTATTTTTAGAGAGAGAGGAAGGGAGGGTAAGAAAAATAGATAGAGAAAGGTTGATGTGTGAGAGAAACATCGATTGGTTGTCTGTCGCATGCACCACAACCAGGGACTAGGCACACAACCCAGGCATATGCCCAAACCAGTAGCCAAAGCAGCAACCTTTCACTTTGTGGCCCAGCCCACTGAGCCATGCTGGTCGGGGCCATGTTTGTACCTTTAACAACAAATATGGGGGGAGGTGGGAGGAAGAGGCAAGGAAGGGGAGCAGTTTAGACAAGAACCTAGTATAAAGGAACCATGAACATGGGCAACAGGTGGGATTGACTTTGGGGGAAATGGGTGAGTGGGGAGGGGGACAGAAAGGAGCAAAAAGGGGATGGATGTAAAAAACAACAATTAAAAAAAAAAAAACAAATTTGATACGGATTAAAAGGTTTTCTGAATGCCGAGATCTAACAGATAAAATGGGTAACACATTGGTTTAACCTCACATTGATGTTTAGTGGGTGGCAATATGGAAACTCCAGACCAATCAAAGGAAAGAAATTTTAAATTAAACTCTTACATTATTAAATGGTAGAAGCTTACACTGCTTTCTTTGCCTTTTCTCACCATTATATTTGAATACCCAAGGAGGTATATAACAAGAAAAAAAACTAACGAAGGCACTGAATGTGTAGATAAATTTGTATGACATAGTCTGGAGAATCTTCAATGACTATCTTATCAGTGAGTATTAAATTGAGAAACAGCCCTGGCTGGTAGCACAGTGGATAAGGCGCCGGCCTGCGAACCCAAAGGTCGCAGGTTCGATTCCCCAGCCAGGGCACATAACCAGGTTGTAAACCAGGTCTCCAGTCAGGTCTGTGGCTGGAGGCAGGTGAAACACAACCATACATTGATGTCCCTCTCCTTCTCTGCCTCTCTCCCTTCCCCTCTTTCTAAAAATAATGAAATAAACTCTTTGAAAAAGTAAAATAAATTAAATTGAGAAACACAATATTGAATAGCACATACCCTCCCTTACCTCATCCCCAACATCTGCTGCTAGGGACAGATACTCAGGGAGCCCTCTTGCAAACACACACATACAATGGCAACTTCTTCAAAGCAGTCGGGACCCTGCCACTCACTTGCACCACCATAGCAACATGTCTATGTCCATTCAGACACAACTTGGAGGAAAGGCACAAGTGAGGGAACTGGCTGTGTTGCATCGCATTCTGGGATATGTAACCATCTCAGGAAAAGCCTGGGTTCTGCAAAGGGTCATACACCACATATATAAAAAGAAGAGCTGCACATGATAGCTCTTTCGTGTTTCAGAGAACTTGTGAGGCAAAAGGAGAGAAGACCCATCTCAGTCTGGTAGAGCTCCTTTTGGAGATTTCCAATCAAGCCCAAGAATTTAGACCAGGAGCAATACTTGTCAAAGTTGCCTATAACTCCTTGTTGGCAGAGGGGAGCTGCCAACACCCAGGGTCTAGGTACCCGCTGAACAATACTCTGTAAAATTCTATGGATAGATATTAGGACTGGGTAGATAGTTCCTCCTGAAAATGTTAGTTAACTAAAAAAAGAATAAAGACATGATAAAATTAGCCAACCAAAGGACAAATTCAGGTACAGAGAATTATATGAGGACTCAGAAAGAGTAATTATTTGCAAATGAGTTCTTATAGGAAACAGAACTAAAAAGTAAAAGAGATCTGTCTGAATGTTCACTGACAACCCAAAAGCTCTCAGGGGTCAGAGGTTGCACACTGTGCTCAGTCTCTTAACACTATGTCAGTTTAACAGTTGCTGGGAACTCAGAGGTCCCTGATGGGCTCCTGTGAGTGGGGCCTGTCTGCACTTAGGCTGGCCAGTCCTCCGGGTGATCAGAGAAAAGGCAGCAATCATTAGGGCGATCAGGTGCAGCTGCGGGGGGTGGGGCAGCGGCAGTGTTTAAAATAACAGAGGAAAGGAAGTAATTGCTCTTTACCCAGGAAGCAATTTATATCCTCATACTTGTCATACTTTTGACACATTTTTATTGACCTTAGACTGCATAGAATATTAAACTCCCTGAATTTGTTGTATGGTTTCCTACCTGAAGATCCTCTATGCTACTACATGGGACTGTAGAGTAGTAGTTCTTCAATCCTTCTTGTTTTTTTTTGTTTTGTTTTGGTTTGGTTTTCCTGTAGCATGAATTTAAGAGTAAATTAGTCCACAATTACCTCTGGTATTGAGGGTGAGACAACAGTATTACAATTTCTTTATGATGTATGAAGCATTGCACTAGGCTTTCAAAATAACAATGCACACATAATTATCACAACAACTCACAAGGTAGGTATGAAAATCCAGACTCTGTGGATTGGGCAACTGACTCCCAGGAGGGAAATGTATTAATTTGTTCAAGGTCACATGGAAATGCAGGACGTGAACTCAGTTCTGCTTTTATTCCAAAGCTCTTTCTGCCAGCACCGTATTGTCTCAATACGACACATTCCCAGGAGTAGATGGTTTTCTCTACAACGTTCCTATTTTTTGGTTAAATTGGTCTCTTAGGCAGAATTACAGTCCTTGGATATTTCCCTTAATAGCTCCCTTCCCTGGTTCCCTTGGGTCAGTTTGCAGTATCTGTTTCAGCCTGGACTCTGAAATTCACTTTTACATTGGCATACATTCTCTCTTTTGGGCCAGTCACAACTGACTGGCAAATTGTTAGCTAATAAAAAGCCAATTATCACAACCTGTTAGCAATTCACTACGCAAAGAGAGGAAAAACATGAGGCATTATTAAGAAGAGAATAATTTGCCCCTACCTTCTAGAGTCTGCCACAAAACTTAAAAAAAAAAACCATTACCCAAATCAGCATTTCTCACTTTGATAAGTTACCTCATTCACTAGATGTGATTTCAAATGATTTTCTAAGAAAATAAAATCCACCTTCAAAGGGCAAAAATTTGGCATAATACAGATATTTTTAAAAAATGCAATATAGTTTCTGAAAGCAATTCAAAGTTAGTCCAAAAATTAAATCCAAGCCAGAGTCGGGTAGTTGGAATAAATACAGCCTTTCAAAGTGACTGTGTTAAAGTACAACATTTTTTTTTAATACAAATTTTCTGGCATGTTATTTAAAACTTAGAGTCATTTTCTTATTTTTTATTTCCTGAAAGCTAGTACCTTTTCAATAAATATTATTTAATGCCTAAATTTGACAGAGTTGGCTTATGTTACTTACAATTAAAAATACTAATTAATACAAAGCTTTAAGCCTGAGGTAAGGTATTCAAATCACAGACCTTAAAATATGACCTTAAGTATAACATTTGTCTTACTCGGGGTGTGGAAGGAAGCCATGCACTGTGGCTCAGCTCCATTTAGTGCATTATGGAAAAGTGGTGATATATTAACCCTTTATTAGGATTTGGCTCATACTCCTCTCGCATAGAACTTCAGGGGACTCAGCAGAAAATGTCAGAGTATTAAAGGATATTGGCTACTTCTTGTGGTTTTCAGTAAGTGTGATATTCAAAATACGATTTTAACAGCTGGTACATCCCTGGGCCCACCAATCAGGATGAATGTCAGGTGTGGAGCTGGCCCCTGAGGCCCTGCTGGACATCACACTGACTCTTCAGTGTTGGCCATGATGACATCTAGGATTGTCGGTTAAGGCCAGGGCACCAGGGAAAGGTGGATGGCAGTGAAGGGACTAGAAAGAGGCTTCAAGCTGTAGCTCTTTGAACGTTTTAACAATATTTTGGGTCCTACAGGTGAACTGGTTAAATAACACTTCTGGCCTTCAGGAAGATCCTGTAAGAAATAAACTCTTCACCAATTGGTTCTATTTCATAGAACCAGGGAGACATCAGAATACAACTGACCTTTCTCCTGTGACCCAGAAATCCAGGACCTGTGAGGGTACAAGTTAAATTCTCTGTGTGAGTGAAAGCAACAGAGTGTACATGAGGCACAGCACAGGACTGCCCACAGAAATGGAGCAGGCCAGGCACCTGGCCCCTATCCCAACACTAAGGCTCCTGCCTGCCTTTTCTTCCTGGTACTGAATTCAAGGTAAGAATCTGGTAGCTCTGCAGAAATGGAGCAACTTGACCCCAACCCCCCAAACATTTTCTTCATGTATGTTATGGTTATAGAGGTGATCATTTTCCCACTGTTAAGTACTCCCAACACCCCATGGAGAGGAGCCAAGCTCTGCCTCCCCTCCTGGCCTATTGCTTTAGGCTGCACAATGGCAATAGCAGGTTAGTTTGGCCCACTGGGCAGAGGCCCCAGGCCTGTTGCTAAGGAATGAAAACAAAAAAGGAATGTGCTATGGTCCAGAGTTAAGAACAATGTCTTTAAACTTTATTGCTTTGGTTACTGGCTATGAATATTCCCAGGAATGGGCTAGACTGACAGCTTAGTAGGGTTTTCAGAAAGGTGAACTGACAAAGAAAACTCACCTTAGAAAAAAGTCCATGATACTCAACTCCTAAAACAATCCAAAATCAACAGGAAGGGGGCTGCTAAAGCAGCTCCCTGACAAGGAATTGTCCTTATATGCTTCTTATCCACTGTCCTGGAGGTGACTGGGTATGGGAACTCTCATCAGAATGAGTCAGGGAAAGCAGACCAGGCACTGAAGCAGAGGGTATGCTTTGGACCAGTCTATCATGCTTCATACATTTTAGTTTCTCCGTTATAGATGACAGCTCTTGCTGTGGTTGTCCTGTTTCCTTGCCACTATTGGTTATTCAGCATATTAGGGGTGGTCAAATATATCAATTAACAGTATATGAAGAGACTAAAAGAGTCATAACCAGATATACTCATCATCCAGAGAGGTCCTGGTCTTGCAGCCGGATGAGATAACTGAGTGTGATTTGGGGTGATCTCCCTTGCAGGGAGTGGTGGTAAATACATGTGATTTCACGTTTGCGAGCTGTGTTATGCTGGGAATTCTGGAATTGTGACTATGGGAAAAGTTAGTGTAAGTCATGGGTAGCTATGAGGTGGACTATAACAGCTTATAGTAGCTATATTTATCTGCCTAACAGATTTTCCTTTGCCCTCCTTCTATTAAGAGCTTTAGGACACATGGACATGAACAACAGGGTGGGGTTTGGCTGTGGGAGCCGGGGTATAGGTGGGGCAGGGGAGAGCAATGGGAGAAAATTGGGACAACTGTAATTGAACAACGATAAAAAAATGTGATACCTGACTATTTAGTCAGGGTCACTGACCTCTTTCTCCTTAGATTGTCAAGTTAAAAAATTGACCACACAATTCCCCAGCCAGGGCACATAACAAGGTTGCAAATCAGGTCTCCAGTCAGATCTGTGACTGGAAGCAGGTGAAAGGCAACCATACATTGATGTCTCTCTCCGTCTCTGCCTCTCTCCCTTCCCCTCTTTCTAGACATAATGAAATAAAATCTTTTAAATAAATAAAATTGACCACAGGCAACACACACATGAAAAGAGCTTTTGCTCTCTTGGTCCTCACTGTGGCCACTGAGACCATACCTGGCCAACTGTGAGCCCATGTCGCCCCATGAAGTGATTTGTTCTGATGTGGTCACGTGATCCAGGTGGACAGGGGTGGAAATAAGCTTTCCCTGCTGATGGTGCTTGGGGGCCATAGCCAGTGACCATGGTCCCCACCCCTTGAAGAAGAGATAAGAACTGGACAATGACAATGCTAAACCCTGAGGCCCTAGTTTCGAGTTCCCATAGCTCTTCTAAAGTTTTTGTGAGCCATCTCTGTGTGTGTGTGTGTGTGTGTGTATGTAATTACACATATATTACAAGCAGAATTCTATATATCATTATAATTATATATAAAGTCATATATGTAGGTATATATAAATTTAGTTTTCTTTACTTACAACCAAAAAAGTACCGTATAATAATGTAACCTTGACTTCTATAACTAGCAACAAAATTATCAAAATGACCCCCCCAAATAATCAGCCCTCCTATAACATGTATTATTTAAATAAATCTGCTATTATAATTTAAGAGGTTATACACAATGCTGAGAGATTAAAAGCTGCTGTTATGCACATGACATTACTGTATGTAAAAAGCAGGAAAAAAACATCCCTTCCTCAATTTCCACCAAAAACAAAAGTAATCAGCTGGTGATGATAATAGCAATTGTTCCCCTTATTCATTATTTTTCAGTCATCATGGTTAACCATAATCTGAAAACATTAAATAAAAATTCCCAAAATAAACAATTCATACATTTTAAATTATCTGCTGTTCTGACCAGAGTGATGAAATTTCACACCCTCCTATTCTGTCCCCACTCCATGCAAAACACCCTTTTGTCCAGCTATATACACTCAGTTTAGTAGCAGCTGGCTTATCAGATTGTGTTCAAGTAACCCTTATTTTACTTACGAATGGCCCCAAAGCCATTCATGTAACTATTATTAAAGTATATTGTTATAATTGCCCTATTTTATTATTAGATTTTTTCTGTTAATCTCTTACCTTGCCTAATTTATATATAAAGTTAAGCTTTATAATATATGTGTATAGGAAAATACACAGTATACACAGAATTTGGTACTGTTCATGATTTCAGGCATCCACTGGGGTTCTTAGGATAAGAACCTTATCCATGGATAAGGTGGGACTATTTGCATGCATTATCTCTAATTCAAGACCTTTCACCCCAGCTAGAGTGGCTCAGTGGATTGACGCTGGCCTGCAAACCCAAAAGGTCACTGATTTGATTCCCCAATCAGGGCTCATAACCAGGTTGCAAGCCAGGTCTCCAGCCAGGTACGTAGCTGGAGGCAGGTGAAAGGCAACCATACATTGATGTTTCTCTCCCTTTCTTCCTTCTTCCCTGAACATCTCTCTGAAAATAATACATAAAAAATCTTTTTTAAAAAAACCCTTTCATTGTAAGGATTTGCACCTCAGTTTATAAACAGAGAACTGAGACTCAGAGATGTTCAATAACTTTACCAAGCTCCCAGGCAGTGGTTGACAGAGCTGGGTCTGAAGTCCAAGATCGATGAAAATTTGTGGCTTTGCCCCAGACCACACATTTCCTCTCTACATGGTGGGATTCCATATTTCAAATAAATAGCAAGGGTGACTAGCTGATCTATTGGACCCAGCATTTTAGAAACATATCTGGAAAGAGAAGGGAGTTGAGATGGAATGCAGAACAGTATCAATGGTAACACACTGTTAAGGAAAACACTGAACCCTGCAGTGGTACAGCTTTTCAGTTTCCCAAGGCCTTCTGTGCTTTCCAGTACAAGGACATCTGACAACAGACTGCAACTAGCAAAAAGAGGTTTCTCTAGCAATCAAGAAAGAGCAAAACTAAAGAATGCTGAGGGTCAAGGAGGGAGCAGTGCATACTCACAGCAAGCACAGAGCTGGGTATGAGCTGAAAGTTCTCTGGGCCTAGGGGTGAGTCAGCACAGGACATCCACCCCCATCTGAGGTGGTAAAGGCAACTGCCTCTCATCCTTTGCAGGAACACTGCAATGATTAGTACTACCAGACGTTCACAGGGCCTGGAGAACCACCACCTGTCCATGGATGCAGCCTGCCTGAGGTGCTATCAATAATCTGCTGAGTGGTCTTCCTACTAGCTGCAGAGCAGGAAGCTGAAGGACTGCAGGGTGGCTGAGGGAGGCAGGCAGCTTCCCCTTCCATTCAGGGCGGGCAGAGAAGCCTCTATCACCCAGAAATGCAAATGTTTTAGGCTTAGGCAAGCTGCATATTTTCCTTTGCTGATTTCTTTACACTGCTCTCAGTTCCTACTCAAAGCTAATCTTGGAAATAATGTATTTGTGTATTTATCAGCCTGATCACACCCCAAAGGTCAGGGAAATCAGGGCCCCAAGAAAAAGATGCCCCTCCCTTTCTTCTGGATTACATCCAGAGTGTTATTAAGGCACTTGGTTATCTCTTGCTTTTAGAAACAAGATGCCCTTCAGAGAATTATTTTTACCTAATGAAAGATGTCTGCTCATTAGGTTCATTTCCTCCAAGGTTCTGATATTTTTAGGAGATAAAGGGAAACCTTGATATTTTTCTCTTTGCACAAGCTTGAGACAAATTTATTTTGCAATTGACACAAAGGGACCCTTAGTGACATTCTTACTTGAGGTCACATTTCCAGATCTAACCTTGCCATTAGCCCCATTAGCTGTATCTTTTAGAGAATGAATAACACATAAGTAGGAAGGGAATGAAAACATTGATTCAATAAGCTGAGCTCAGAAAACATGGCCAATCAGAAATGAGAGAGGATGTGCTATGGCAGGCCCCTGGCAAGGTTAGGAAGAGGGACTGGTAGACCAGAGGGGGAGGACACTATTTGTCAGACCATGTCCCCTTGGCAGCCTCTGACATCAGGACAGAGCCCCAGAAATGGGTGGCTTTGGTGAGTGATGCTGAGTCAGTTCAGTTAAAAAATCCCAGCAGACTCAACTTCCAGTTCAAAAAGCAGTGAACAGTGGTTCCTCTATGGCTCTTTTGAACTTTGTGTTAGAAGACCCAACAAGGAAATTTAAAGAAATATACAACAGAAAATTCAAAGCAACAGGCTGCTCTTTTATACAGACCCATGCTAACCCACCAGCAGTCAGTGATATCCTGCTGAAGGGACCCCTACTGTGCAGTCTTCATCCTGAGCCAGCCTTGGGGTGAAGACTTGCAGAGGACTTGCAGAGGAAAGTCAAAATACTCATGGAGTTGAATGAATTTTTTTCAAGTCACTGATTCCAGAATTCCAATGCATAATTTTTTATACCCAGTCACTGAACTAAATTAGCTGTCAAGACTATATATCCATTAATGGTTGAAAACAATCTTGCCAGTGCAAGGTAGCTCAGATACTACTGGTTTTAAGATAATTCAAGATGCTGTCCTCTTTTATTTTTGTCCTTCTCCTTGGGAAAATGTTTGGGATAGGGAAGCTAAGCTATCATCCCATTACTGGGGAGGAAACCTCAGCTTTACAAGGAAGGCATCCTCTCTTTTTGTTGGCCTGCACTTTTTTCTTCAGCATCTGTGCCTCAATCTTGGCCTCAGGCTGTAGGTACCACACTGTAGGTCCTCACCCTGAGCACAAAGCCCTTTCAGACACAGCCTCTCAGTACAGTCAATGTAAGAAACAGTTGAACCTGTAGAGAACTTTTGTGAATTTATTTGAGCCAAACTGATGACAACTGCTGAAAGTAAAATCTCAACAAATTGAAAAAATGCTCTGGAAAAATGATAGTTCTTCTTAAAAGAAAAGATGTAAGTGGGTTACATGAAATCTACTGGTGATAGATTAAGAAGGTAGGAGAAAAAGCAAAGTGGGGAAACTTCTGGGATTGGATAAAAAGTAAAGTGATAAACACATACTTCTCTTACAGAGGTGGGTACCAGATGGTTAACAAGTCAGCAATTAACTCCATAACAATGAGATGATTTGTGGTCTCCATTCTGGTGCCTTTACCTTTTTTTGATGGGTCCAGAAAAAGGAGTTTACTTTAACATTCCAGAGGTAGATGCAAAAGACAATAGATAGGCTCAATGAATGTAAATATTGACTTTTGTCAGGGAAGATTCTAGCCGAGGACATGACTACTTGCCATAAACTGCTCTTAGTTAACAAGTGTTCATTTTGGACCATTCTTTGTGGTTACTTTTAGTCTCTGAGTTTGTAAGGCCACCACACAGGCCTCTCCTGAACTTGTCAGATTCAGTATGTGGCCCTTTTTTGTCCACAGAACTCTGCAGCCTCTTTGCAGGGCTCAAGAATTCTGAATCAGAGATATATTTTGGTTCTATGGGGCCTGAAATTTACATAATTTGAAAGCCCTCTTTTAAGAAATAAAAAACATACACAATTAGAAACAAAAGTGAAATTTTACTTAAAATGATAAAAGAAATAACAAATTGCATAGTAGCGAAAGCTGATATACCCCCATCATCACAAAAATCTAGAAAAATACTTCTAATTAATTACTTTTGTTCAGTAATACTTCTGTCCTTTATTTTTGCATATTCTTTGATTGCTTCTTATATAACAATTTAGAATATTATTTTTTAAATAGAAAGAGAATTTATTTTTTCCTTTAGTATGGTTGATAAAACACATGGCTTTATATACAGACTCACTCACTCTCTCATGGCAGTGTTAATACAAGTTTGCACCTTACCAACACAGAAATTCTGCTAAATCCAATTTTGCGTAATATCCATTACAATCAAACAAAACAGAAAATTGAATATGTTTCCAAGAGGAGGGGACTTCCATGTTAAAAATTTTGGAATGTAACAATGAGAACCAAATTCTTGGTTTACATTTTTTTTTTCTAGAAAGAGAAGGAGAGAAACATCAATGTGTGGTAGCCACCCACATGCCCTGAACCAGTGGGGAGGCACCTGGCCCACAGGTCCACTGAGCCACACTAGCCAGGGTGTGGTTTACATTTTACACGTCTGTTGCTTTGGAAGAACTTCCCACATGTATGGTAGTTGCTGGTACCATACATTTCATTTATGATTCCTTTTCCCCTGCTTATGTTTTTCCAGTAGTTCTGGGTATCACAAGGCACATTTGAATTACAACATGGCCTTTGACTCTGCATCTTCCTATCATGATGCCAGAGGAGATGGCATAGTTTATGGTAATACAAGTTTCCTAGAAGCTATTCCAATACCAAGATGGCTATACAAGGAAGTACCTGCAAGCCACATGAATACATTCCAGCTCGCAGCTACATACCTCTTCAATGCTCTTCAGTTTGTTCGTTTGTTTGCCTTTTTTTTTTTTTTTTTCACAGATCCCAAACAGTTTATGGCCACTCCACATAAGGGAATTTTGACAAAGGGTCAGATAGAGAAGAAAGAGATTGTGTTCTTAACTGATTACAGCCAAGATCCCTTACTTGTGAGCACATTATTGGGTCCCTCCCAGAGTTTGTAAGTGGAAGCCTCAGAACCCTGGTTTCCTTAGCCTCACAGTAACTCTCTGCTGGGAAGTGCTGGCTATATGAGGCTGTCCTCAGGGTCATCTCCCCGGACCCTCCCTGGGGCGCTGCCTCTCTGTCCTTCAGGAAGGGAGTTGGGTAAAGTTTGCATCTCCTGACTCATCTCTGATAAGTGAGTTCCAAAGATGAATCCTTGACTGTCAGATCAGCCTTAAAAATATGCCCTGGATACCTACCACATGTGCAGGACCTAAAACTTTAGGCAAGGGCCTGAGTCCATTCTTGGGGAACCTGACAACATCCAGGTTCTCATTAAATCTCCTCTAGTTTTCCCTTGCTGCTGATTGAACTCCTACCTCACAGGAGAAACATTTTGACATCATACATTTATTTTTTCTAAGTCTGGATTTTATGATATAAAGTCTATACTTTTGATTTTCCGGGCTTGTTCTTATTTCCTTTTGAGCCAACCCATTTTTTTTTAGAACTCAAAATGAAAACTATTTCTCTCTCATGCACCCAGTTCTTATAAATCAATAGTGCCTTGCTTTCAAGACTATACTTTTTATCAAAGATTTGCAAATCTAGTTAAGAACCCAAAAGTTGAGAAAGTGGCTCTTTACTGTCTGTGTATTTGCTACCTTTGAGCACTGCTTGAAAAGAAAGCTAGGCCTATAGCATGAAGGGGCGAGGGTGGAGAAAGGGACAGGGCAAAGCAATCTGTTAATATCTCAACATGTTACTGCCCTAGGAAATAATGGTTTGTTTCTAGGCAATAGAAGGATTAGCTAGAATTATTGGTTAAGTGGAAGAGCTGTGGTATCAGTCAGGATCACAATTCACATAAATATAAAAACAGCCCTGGCTGGTAGCACAGTGGATAAGGTGCCGGCCTGTGAACCCAAAGATCGCAGGTTCGATTCCCAGCCAGGGCAACATAACTAGGTTGCAAGCCAGGTCTCCAGTCGGATCTGTGGCTGGAGGCAGGTGAAAGGTAACCGTACATTGATGTCTTTCTCCCTCTCTGCCTCTCTCTCTTCCCCTCTTTCTAAAAATAATAAAATAAAATCTTAAAAAAAAAAAGAAAAACATGTAATATCAGAAATTAGGTGCTTCCAAATTTTTGGTGAGGTTAGAGAAGCAGGTTCTAAGCTGGGACTCCAGGAATGAGCTTTGAAATAAAACTGACTAAAAGAACTGCTACTTGTGCCATAATTAAAAAATTGGTGGATCAGGAAGCCATTGTATCCCATGCTGGCTCCAGGATTGCAAACTACTTGGGTTCTAACTGGGGGTTAAGAAGCTTCACCCAGATAAGTTGGAAGCCAAGCAATTCCATGCTAGTTAGAACTAAACCAGCAGCTTGGGTACCATGGGTGCTGCTACCTATCCCTCTGCAGAGCTCCCTTCTAAATTCAGGTCTCATGTGATAATCCCAGTGCAGGGAAGTCTGGGACATGTAATTTTTCAGCTTCTCAGCCTCTACAGTAGAGGAAGGTACACCAGGAGGAAATTGGAAGAGATGTTAGTGCCCCAATCTGCCACCTGTCTGTGGGAGTCATGTACAGTAGCCCACATTAGCCCACACTTGTTTCTGGGAACCCAAGTTTTTCCTCAGACCAGCTCCTGTTTCAGCAAGATGCCTAGAGAATACAGAAAAGGTGCATCCATCCCAGGCTCCTCTGTGAATTTAGATTCTAAGCTGCCTAATACAACCATCAAGTCTCACTGCTTCTGCCATTGATGTTTTTGTTTCATCCCTTCTGATTGGCTTATAATCCATTTCACCTTGGTCCTTTTCCAGGAAAGTGTATGTCTTCTTTCAGCTGATGGAATTTCTACAGATGCCTACACAGCCCCATGGCCGTCCGGCCCCATGAAATGTCCCTGCACATAGGCATCTTCTTTTACTTCCAACCAGGTATCTTCACTCCTGGGCGTGAATTGCTTGCAACCAAATCTCGATGCTGGAAACAATCTAGTTTGCCTTTTTCAACAACAAGCTTAAAAGAAATCTCCTTTGGCACCACTTCATAAAATGATGCTCTCTTAGGGGGGTCCTAACATCAATGACTGAAATCTGATTCCTTAAAAGCACAACAAGAAAGATTCAGTCCTATTGGTTAACACAGCATGAATCATGCTTTTCTCAACAAACCCATATCTTGCCCACAAAATATTGTGTGGGGTCATGACCACATTAATTTCTGTAAATGAAATTTCAATTCAGTTTATTATATTATACTAAATGATGTCAGACCAAGATTAAATAAGCCTGTAGAAACAATCATCCTTTAATCATGAAGAAATTGAAAGCTGCATTTCATTCATGACTGAGCATAAATAACATGCTTAGATTTCATTGTTTAGTAAAATTTGATGCATAAATTAGCTCTTCTCCTAATTCTAGTTTCATTCAGGCATGCCATTATAATTCCTTCTAATTCACTCATTCATGGAATCAGTCCAGACATGTATAAAAGACATTAATCTTAATCTCATAATAATTTTAGTAAAGGTCTCTTTGAATTTACGTGTTTAAATAGTATTTTCCTTTCTTCTGTTGTGATACGAAATTAAACTCAGCATGTTGGTTGAACAAGTGGTGAGAGACAAATATTATACCAATGCATGTGGGTACCTGGGATCCTGCAACAGTGCTGTTGGGCATCCTTTCTGAGACATGATCATATTTCTGTCACCCTCAACTACCTGGTCCAAGCACTCAATGAGGGCTATGCACCCATGAACACATCTCACATCCTCCTGATGTCCGCACTGATGACACAGAAAGCTCTTGTGACTGTACTTACATCCTTCATGCTGCTCCCTCCTGCATTCCTGCTATTGCCCATCTACCACTCCACCCCTGCCCCCTGCCTCTTGACAGTGTCCTTAGGTGGGGTGCACCTGAGAAACTATAGCAGTGCTCCTTGGGACCAGGGTGCCCCACCTCATTCTGAATCACAACTCTTATCTTCTTTCATCTCCTTTGGCTGGAACACAGAAGAATGCCCAATTTTCCACTACATTTCCCTTTGTTGCATGTCTGTGTTCTCATGTCCCTTGCATATCCACAAAGACGTGGAAACAAGCTGTTCTAGGGCAAGAAAATGCCAAAAATGATCTGTTTCCCATATCAGAGTGAAGGGTCGAAATCCAACATTTATCTGCTTACTTTGGAGGCTCTGTACCCTTCTGAACCCCAGCTGTCTACACACACACACACACACACACACACACACACCCATTGTGGAATGGCAAAGAACTGACAGGAGGACACATATAAATTATGAGAGCAGATCATTTTGAGACATCATACACCACCAACTCTAGAGCCAAGTTCTTGAGTGACAGTGTGAGCAGCTGCCTCTACAGCCAGGACACAAATGACTTCAACCTGCTATTAAAAACAGTCCTTTCTCTGATTCCAGCCAACCTGTGCTGTTTTTGGGTGGCCTGACCCTACTCTCTTGCTAGATCTCTTTTCTTTGGTTTTGTTTTAAAGCTTGGTTTTTAATTTATGCAAGCAATAATTTTTTTTTCCTGAGAAATGGGAAGGGATGGAGAAAGAGAGGGAGAGAAACATCAATGTGAGAGAGAATCATCAATTGGTTGCCTTTTAAATACACCCTGCCCAGGGACTGAACCCACAACTCAAGCATGTGCATGACCAAGATGAACCTACAGCCTTTTATTTTGCAGAATGATGATCAACCAGGTAAGCCACAGCAGCAGGGGCATGAAAAATAACTTTAAAAACACAAAAAAGAAGTCTCTCCATACTTCTTACATCTACCTCTTGAGCCCAAGATATCATAGTCCTACACATCTTATCTCTTTAGCTCAGCAGAATAACACACCTTTTTAACTATATATTATGGAATATCTTAGACACAGAAAGAGGTGTAAAGAATGATATAGCAAACAGACAAGTACATGCCATCTATCTGATTTAAGATTTGAAGACCTCTGTATCCTTCCTGACTACATTTTTCTCTACCCAGGAAGTAACTACTATTCTGATTTTAGCCACATGTGTATTAACTTTTCTTATTTTTTTATGCTCCTTGATATATTTCCAGATAACTTTAAGTTGGAATTTTCCCCCTATCCCTCCTTTGCCCCAATGGTATCTGACTGATTTCAGCGTTGACCTATATAACCTATATAATGTCAGGGAATAAGGGAAGGTGTATGGCCTTGATTACAACTAAGTACCTAGTTGCTGAGATATCTCACCTAATCCTCACACCTGGTCACCTTCCATGATGAAGAATGTTTAGGTGTCAATATCCCCAAACACCCCCGCCCATTTCCAGTGAGCCCTCTTCTGGCCATAAGTGTTTCTGCTCCAAGGTCCCCAGCCCAGCCTTATTGAAATTAAGAACATTTTCTGAGCATGTGCATGGCTCTGGGAGGCTGCTACTACCATTCAACCAAAGTTTCACAAATTATCCTTTGCGATTTCACCTAGAAAAATATTTGCTTTGATAAATTTATATCAACAGCACTTACATGTATTAACTTGAACTTATGGGTTGCATTATCAAAATTCTCAGCATCAAGTTTTGTCTACTCAGTTTACCAGATCAATTGGAGGTATGTCACAATATCTCATGACTCTCTTTTCTCTTACATTTGTATTACTAATGGTATATAGTATATGCACAGGAAGTATAATGATTGTTACATTTTGTGTGGTTTATATACATTATCAATAGTAAATGATCCTATGTGTTCCATTTAATGTATTTGTGCTTGAATTACTATTTGATATAGTTACAGGTATAGATATAGATAGATATAGATGATATAGGTATAAGTATAAATATAGATGATATATCAATAGTAATAGGAACTTACTCTTCCCCATTAGCAAGCTCCAGCCCAGACATTTCCCTTCAGTGTGTCTGCATGTGATATTGGCTTTACAGGACAAAGAGAAGCACAGGGAACTATACGTTTATATATGAAGGACTGAAGAATCATATCTAACCAAGTCCCTGACATGAGGTACATTGGAGATAGATCCTGCCTGCATTCCTGTAACCCTTTCCATCCTAATACTGGGCTTTCATAACTGACTCTTTGAAAGTCACCCTTATTTCAAATGTGACTTCCTAGTCATCATATGCATTCTCTCTCATCTTCTTTTTTCCTATTCATGAATCTCTTTTATCTGATCAAAAGATGAGAAGAGGCAGACCTCCTTCCTGCTTTCCCAGCCTGAACTCTGAGGCGATGGTAGCTGCTTGGAAGGCAGGAAGAGAGGCCCTGCCCTGTGGTGGTGAGTCTTATAGTCGTGGCTGAGTACAAATGACCTGGAAGCTGGTTCAAGTTCAGAGTCCAAGGGCCCTATATTGTAGAATCTGATGTGGTAGGTTGGACTCTGTGTTTTAAAGCACCTTCAAGTGACACAAAGGGTCTTCAGATGACGTTGTGAGGAGCACTGTTTGTAGGACCCAACTTCTCCCATTGTGTCAGGGTTTCAGGGCTGCTAAAGCTGGGTAATTCAGTGAGAGTGACCTTTTTCTTCATTGATATAGAAGAAGACTTATATTCATTAATTTACAAATAGAAAATTAATTTCTGAGCTGCTAATGAGGAGCCGAAGCATGCACCCTCCATCAGACATCAACAGCTGAAGGAACCTGCTCCTCCCATTAGCGAGGCCAGCTGTTTCCTTCCTGTGTGTCTGCATGGATAAATGCTTTATAGGACATAGAGGGGTCCAGGAAATGTGATTCTGTAGCAGGAATTTCAAAACTACAAGATACCGGTAATCAATCTATTAGTTTGAGCTTTTCTGTTCCTCCATTAAAATGACATTCACCAGTAAAAAGGGCCATAAAGCTATATTACAATAACATCTTAACCATCTAACATACAGATAAGAATTAGTGGTTGCATGTGTGTGTTTGTATGTGTGGTGGGGTTGGACCAGAGGTAGATATTTTGGGAAAGATGCTATACCAAGTTATTGGATTATGGGTAATTTATTGTTTCTTTCTTTTACACTCTGCTTTTCAATTTTTCTGGGATGTGTATGTAAAATGTATTCAAAAATTGAATGCATGTCTTCCTATTTGTCTTAATGGTAATTCTAGTAACAAAGAACTAACTAATGTCAAGAAAAGTCATCCTTTTCAGAAACTGACCATTAGGAAGGAGTTTGTTTGTTTGCTTGCTTGCTTGTTTTTAGTACTGAAGCAAAAGTAAGTTTCCCTAAAGCTCCAAATCATCATAATTTCTGCTCATTTGGGCCACTCAGAATACATCTTATACTTCTTCCAGAAGACAGTTGTTAGCTATTATTACTCTTCTCTGAAATGTCATCCTTAAGGATTAAGATGCTGTAGCTCCAGTGCCTAGGACAGTGCCTAATACCAACTAATTACAGAGCAAATCTTCATTGAATGAATTAAGCATAACCCAGATCTTCCATATCCTTGGATGGGGTTTTCAGTCTCTGTCTCTTGGTTAAATCCTTTTATTTCCATTCATTCCTATCCTTACATTGTGGCTTTTAAGAGATCAAATATGGTCTGACTAATCTCTGTCTTTGGACAATGTATCATGAAAACCACTTGAGGTTGCATTAGTTTATTTGGCAGTCATATCACACCACAGGCAAACATTGATCTCTCTGCTAAAACCTCAGTGTTTTATTTTTAAATTTAATTTTATTGTTGTTGTATTACATCCATCCCCTTTTTACTTCCCTCTAAAACCTCAGTGTTTTTTTTATGGATGCACCTGCCCACTCCTGGCTCCTCACACTTGCATTTGTTCAGTTGTGTTTTTGTGACCCAGGTGTAAGACCTTCCATAAACCTTCATTAAATTAATCTTGTTAAATATAAATGCAAATGGTTTTGGATCCTGATTTTTTCCCTTTTTTTATTATAGCTTTTTCATTACCATTTGTCGCCCTAGATTTTGCTTTTTTTTTTTTAATGCAGTTATATCTCTTTGCAGCTTTATGTCACAGACAGATTTAATCAGCAAGCTCTCTATTTCTTTTTTTTATTCATGGGCAGGTTTCTATGGCTATAAGAAATATCCCTCTAGATTGACTTTGAGGGGAATGGGTGGGTGGGGAGGGGGACAGAGGGGAGCAAAAAGGGGATGGATGTAATACAACAACAATAAAATTAAAAAAAAAAAAAAAAAAGATCCTTCCAACCTAAAGTTGAGCCAGTCACCATTTGGGGTAAATTATCATAATAACTTAAAAATTCCTTTGTTATTATCCTATACTTTTCCATTTTACTTACTAGGTTATCATAGGAGATCACAGCTTATATCTTGTTCGGGCTTAAACATTTAATTTCTATATATGAGGTCTGTCCAGAAAAAGTCTAGTCATTGTTAATGTAATAAGAATGGTTTGCAAGACATTGATGTAACCTGGCAGATGAAGAAATTGGACTGTAATGTGCATGTGTGAACAATGATGACTTTACTGTACTAGTCAGTGGGGTGGTAGATGCCATTGAGTGAACATGTGTGTTGTGTGGCTGTCATATTCAAGACGACTGAGCAACTGGAGCAACAAATCTGCATCATATTTTGCTTTAAGCTTGAACATTCCTCCATGGAAACTATTCAGATGATTCAGAAGGCTGCAGCTATAGATAACTGATGATTAGGCTTCACCAAAACATGCCTACTCATGTATCATGTCTCATGCAGAGTATTTTGGAGAAACATCAAATCACCCAGGTGACTCAGGCCCCCTACAGCTCAGATTTTTCACTCTGTGACTTCTGACTTTTCCCAAAACTAAAATCACCTTTGAAAGGGAAGAGATTCCCTTTCGGACTGTCAATGAGATTCAGGAAAATACAATGGGGCAGCTGATGACAATTGGGAGAACTGTGTGAGTTTCTAAGGTGCCTACTTTGAAGGGCATAATTGTCCTACATATAATGTTTCTCGTATCTTGTAGCTTCTTCAAAAAATGTCTCTATTTTTCATAGCATGAGGCTGGATACTTTCTGGACAGGCCTCATAGCTATAGAGGATATAATACAATTTATACCAGTAGCCAGTCTCCCTCACTTCAAAGAATTAAATACAATGGGAAAATCACATTCTTATTCCATATTGAGGATAAGAAGCATTCTCCTAATTGCTCCACAATCTGTTCTGTGGCCATGGTCTTCAGCTCTATCTTTGGTAGAAATGGATCTTTGCATTATTTTCTCCTTTGAACATCTCCTGCCCAGTCAGCTCTCTAAGTGTTGGAATTCTCTAGGACTTTTTCCACAAGCTTGATTCCTTTCTTTTCCTTTATACCCTAAATCTAATACAGCAGTAAGCCCCATCAGGATGACCTCTGAAATATACCACAAATATGACTTTTTTAACACAACTTCACTGCTATGACTCCAGCCACCTCTTCTCTCACCGAACAAATACAATACAACACCCTCCTAGCCAGTCCCCTTCTTACCTCTTAACTCTCCTACCCACAGTACATCTGGCACATGAGGGCAAAAAGATAAAACTGAATCACTTCTCTGCTTAAAGTAAAATTAAAAGTCCTTGCTATGTCCTACAAAGTCCTGGTTATACCCCAAAACTTTCTTTCAGCTTTCCTCTTGTTCCCCTGTTCTAGTTAGTTGGCTCTTCTTTCTGCTCCTCAACTATAGTTAACATGCTTTTCTTCTCAGGACCTTTGCACATGTTATCCCTTCTGCCTGTAGGACTCATACTCAAAGATTATGTAAAAATTTTTACTTTTAAAATACTAAAACTCTTTCCCTGTCAAAAAACTTTGGTACATTTACACAATGGAATTCTATATAGCAGAAAGAAAGAAGGAACTTGTACCCTTTGCAACAACATGGATGGAACTGGAGAGTATTATGCTTAGTGAAATAAGCCAGTCAGTGAAGGACAAATATCATATGATCTCACCCATTATGGGACAATAATGAGCAAAACTAAAAACAAGCAAAACAGAACCAAGTATATGAATACAAG
>PVIW01010989.1:0-40516 GCA_004026585.1 Noctilio leporinus | reverse complement strand
TTGGATATTTAAGTTAGTCATTATGAGATGTCTGATCACTTTAAGTTGTTTAAATCTTGTGAGTTAATGAGCTTCTGTTTATTAAAGTGCACATACATACTAAGGAACCATATATTCCTATTTAATGCAGTAGACTTTCTGAGAAAGTTTTCTTAAATTATGTCAGCTTAGCATAAATAATACACTAAAAACTAGTTTGCTTAAGGAGACTAAGCTATTTTAAAGCTAAAAATTGTTTTATCCTGGCTGGTGTGGCTCAGTGGATTGGCTCAGGCCTGTGAACCCAAAGGTCACTGGTTGTATTCCCAGGGCACATAACGAGGTTATAAGCCAGTTCTCCAGTCAGGACCTTAGCTGGAGGCAGGTGAAAAGCAACCATACACTGATGCTTCTCTCCCTTTCTCCCTCCCTCCCTGCACATCTCTCTGAAAATAATAAATAAAGTCTTTTTAAAAAAGTTGTTTTAGCTTTCTTTATCCTTTCATGAGTAATTCTGATTACTTAATCCTTTTTTTTTTTAATACCTGTGTATCATTGTTTGCCTTTTCTTTCTGTAAAGTCTTCATAGGGATACATTTTCTAAATTTCTAAAGGACTAAGAAAGACTTGTAAATTGGGATTTCTTAACCTGACACTGTTGACAGATAATTCTTTGCTCTGGAGGGCTGTCCTCTTTATTTTTGAATGTTACACAGTAACATCCAGTATCTCTGTCCTCTTCATACTAGGTACCAGTAGCATTTCCCTCCCTTTCCCCTGTTGTGACTCTGTTCCTTCCTATAGCACTCTTTCAGCTTCCTTGCTCTGTACCCATTTATTAGAAGATTTAAAAACAAGCAAACAAAATGGGTGTAAAGCAGAAAGTAAAGGTCCTCCATTATCTCCCCAGACTTGTTTGTAGTTCTGTGTATTCAAGTTTCTTAAAATGTTTAATCAAAAGTAAGTTATATAATAAAATTTGGAGAGACTTTTTTTTTTTAAACACGAAAGTATGCTATGGACCTCTTAGCTCAACACATTTGTAAGCAGTTTTGTTGAGATATGTTTTATGTACCATCAGTCTGTTTTAAGTTTACAATTCAATGACATTTTATGAATTTACATTTGTATAACCATAAATACACCTTAACTTTGGACTATTTTCATTAACCCCAAAAGAATCCTTATACCAATTTTATAGTCATTTACTATTCCTAGCTACAGGCGACTACTAATCTATAGTTTCTCTACAGTGTTATCTTTTCTGGAAATTTTATAAAAATTCAGTCCTGTAATATGTGGTCTTTTGTGACTAGCTTATTTTACTTTGCTTTTTTATGTGGTGGTTATATCAGTACTTTGTTCCTTTTTATTGCCAAATAGTGTTTTGTGATACAAATAAACCATATTTTATTACCCATTCACCAGTTAGAGGACACTTGAGTTGTTTCCACTCTTTGGTTATTATGAATAGTTTTGTTTGTTTATAAATATTTCCATATGAGTCTTTTTATTTTATTTATTATGAATATATCCCTGAGGAGTGAAATTGGTGAATAGTATGGTAGATTTTTGTTTAACTTTTTTAGAAACTGCCGAAGTATTTTCCATAGTGGCTACACAGTTATAGATTATCACCTGTTGAGGGTTCTGGTTTCTCTACATTCTCACTAATACCTGTAATTGTCTTTTAAATTACAGCCATTCTAGTGGTTGTGAAGTACTTTGTCTTACAGTGGTTTTACATTGCATGTCCATAATGTTGAGTGTTTCTTCATGTGCTATTAGCCATTCCTAAATCTTCATTAGTGAAATATTAATTTGATTTTTGTCCATTTTTAAATTTTGTAATTTGACATTTTGTTATTGAGCTGTAAAAGTTTTTTTTTTTTCATATTTTCCCCATTTGTTATCAAATAATATTTAATTGAAATACTGTTCTGTGTAGTTCTGAACTACATGGGCATTCCACTGCACTGCCATTCATGTCATCTGTGATGTTGCGTGTATGGTGCCATCATCGGTGCAGCCCACAGACTGAGCAGTTCCAAGGACCTCTTTCATAGTTCCAGAGGGATCTCTAGCTCAAGATGGGTGCTGCATCTGTGAGGCAGTGTTGACAGTCCCATCAAAAGTGGTACTTCCAGAGAACCAAGATGGAGGAGATTTAAGTGGAGCTACACCAATCTCCTCCCAACACCAAACTGGGATTACAACTTAATTGGGGAGAAATCATCCAGAATAACCAACAGAACACCAGCTGGAGAGAAGCCTTATTACCACGGACAGAACAGAAGAGCCGATTCATCACAACATGACTGGTAGGAAGTGCGGAGATGTGAGAGGGCTGGCAGGGCCCCCACGGGCAGCAGATGAAAAGACAGAGAAACATCTCAGCAGCTGGGGGTTCCACCTGAGAATGGTGGGATCTATACCCCCAACTTGGTTTCCTAGCCTTCTGCTGAGAGTAAAACAGCACACAGCTGTGAAAAGCAAAAAGCCACCATGTTTAGCTGGCTTGACAGAGAGACTGAATTCTTAAAGGGACCATGCATGAAAATACAGTGGCACCCACTTACCGTGGGCTTCAGCAGAGAGAGGGCACAGTGGACTAGAGACACTTAAGGAGGGTTTGGGTCAGTGGCATTAGTGGGAGAGTTGAGGGAGTAAGTAGCCTGTGAGTCCAGTGCTGACCGATCCCCCATATAGCCAGCAGACCACTCTTCTCCAAAGGGCAGGAGCCTAAGGGGAAGCCACAGCCCACCTAGCAATGCCTAAACCTGACCTCAGGTCACAGGTTGATTGGATTAACAACTGAATTCATCTGCCCTGCTCAGGGGTGCCTAAAACTGACCACTGATCACAGGTTGCTCAGATTAACAACTACTGGAGACAGGCAGTGGCTCTCTGGTAGTCTCCAACTGGCTGACTAGGCCCAGGCTGGGACACAAGCTGACATCACCAAGTGGGGAGCCAGGAAGTAAAAAAAGTGCACCTCTACACCACAGGTCACACCACTAAGGCAGAAAATCAAAGCAGACCAATCCAAGAAGCAGAAACAAACACGAGTCACCTAAAATGGGGAGACAAAGAAATCAATCCTCAGCAAATGGAAAGGAGGAATCCCCAGGAAGAGTGCAAAAGGAGATAGAGGCAAGCACCTTATCAGACATGGGATTTAAATTAATGATGATAGGGAAGCTCAATGAGCTCAGTCAGACTTGGAATTCAAAATGATGATGATGGAGAAACCAGTGAGCTCAGTGCGTCCAAAGAAAACCACAAACAACTCTAGAGGAACTACAAGGAACTTAACTGAGAACTATACCAGCATTAAAAAGTACATGGAAACCATTAATAAGAGCCAGGAGGAAATGAAGAATACAATTTCTGAGTTGAACAACACAGTAAAAGGAATCAAAAGCAGGCTAGAGAAAGCAGAGGATCAGCTCAGTGAGCTGGAGATCAATGTAGAAAAAAATTCCCAGGCAGTGCAACAAAATGAAAAAAGACTGAAAAAGAATGATGAGTTTTTAAGAGAACTGTAGGACAACATGAAACGTAATAACATTTGAAAAAGTAATGACAGAAAACTTCCCTAACTTGAGGAGAGAAAAAGTCATGCAAACTCCAGAAGCACAGAGGGTCCCAGGGAAGATGAACTCAAAACATGCCCACTCTAAGACACATCATAATGAAAATGGCAAATTTCAAAGACAAGGAGAGAGTCCTAAAAGCAACAAGAGAGAAACAGCTAATAACATACAAGGGGGCCCCCATAAGGTTATCAGCTGATTCTCAATAGAAACACAACAAGCCAGAAGGGAATGGCAAAAAGTATTTCAAGCAATGAAAAACAAAGGGCTGCAACCAAGAATACTATACCCAGCAAGGCTGTCATTCAAAATGGAAGGTGAAATAAGGAGCTTCCCAGACAAAAGAAGTCTAAAAGAATACATCTCCACCAAACCAGCATTGCAAGAGATGTGAAAGGGTCTGCTTTAAGAAGATAAAGAAACAGACACAGAAACAAAGGTACAAAGGTAAATGGATTAAATGCACCAATCAAAAGATATAGGGCAGCTGAATGGATGAGAACCAACTTTAGCTTATGAACGCTTTCAAGTGATCTTGTTATAAATAGATTTTACTAAATAAGGTACAATTTTGTATATTACTTGTATCTGCATTACTGCATGTTAAGTTTTCTTAGATCGGAATCATTTCACAATATGGGAAAATCAGGTTATTTGCAATAACTCAGAAAAATCAAATGCAGTTAAGGAAGAAGAAAAACCTAAGAAAATGAATGTATATTACATAGAAGACATGCTATCTTTCTTATTCACTGTTATAAAATATGTGCTTATTTGTGGGTGTGTAATATATAGATTTTGTTAGCAATTTGTTTGAAATAGCAATCAACTGGTCGTTGGTGTGATGTGAAGTCAGTCAATCTTTAGCTTAGAAAAGATGCTGAGAATGAAGGCCAGTTTGGATACTATATGATTCGTGTGAATAGACAATGTATATTCTCATAATAGCATGTAAATTAGATGAGATTCCTTTCAACTAAAATGAGGAAGTATGTTTCCAGTTATGAAGGCTCCCAAACTGGGGATGCTTGGGAAAAGGAATGAATGCTATAGTAAACTTTATTATTGAAATGGGAACATACCTAATCTCTACCTCAACAGACTCTTAAAAAGTTCAGGGGTTAGTTTAGGACCACACAGGAAGTCAACCACAAGTTTAAAACATAGCTAGAACACTATTCTACAAAATTAATAATTTCTACTCTGGGAACCAGCTGAGCACTGCAAGTGCCATTATTTCTGAAGGTTTCAACTTATAAAACACATGTAGAGGAAAAGTAGAGGGTATTGAAAAAAGTAAGACCTGTGCTCAGCCTAAATCAATCAATCAGTCAATCAAATATTTAAGATGGAAAACTCTGAAAAGAATAAGTTGTAGTTTCAGTAGCTTAAAATAAAGTTGAGTTGTATTATTGGAGTGGGGAGGATCTGATTCAAAAACCAAATACATTTTTTACTATGGGTTTGGCACTGTCTCTAGGACAACTTTCACAAAAGTGAGTTCTGCAATACACCATTTCTGTGATATATTTCACAAAAATAGCATTCCAGAGTAAAATAAGTATTAAGAAAAAAATCTGCATAATTTTGCTACAATATATCTAAAACATTATCATTTAACATGTAATAATTCTAAGCTATTGGCATATTTTTAAGTTTTTTGTATTAACTCTTCAAAATGCAGTATGTACTTTAAATGTGTAAAAATTTGTATGGGTATAAATGTATTTTTGCATTTGTTTGATAATACTGCAATTCATATTACTTAAAAGTAATTATTGAAATGAGTTAATTAGGCATTTTGGAATAATGAAAAGAATACTTTGTATTAATATGATTTGAGAAGCTGACAAAAGGCAGTAATTAAATGGTGAATTTTCTGGATGTGAAAGGTAAAAAGATAAAGTATATATTGGTGGTTACAGAATAGACAGGGGGATATTAAGAACAAAGGAAATGGAGAAGCCAAGGAACTTGTATGCATGACTCGTGGACATGAACTAAGTGGGACATTGCTGGAGGAAAAGGGTTACTGGGTGGAGAGGGGCAAAGATGGGAAATTGAGACAACTGTAATAGCAAAATAAATAAAATATGTTTTAAAAAAGTGATATTTCCACTGTGCTTAATGCTTCTTTTATTTCTTTCTGTCTCTTGGTGGTTCTTTGAGAACCTGTCTGATCTGAATGGTGGGTTTCACTATAATTTTTGGACCCTTCCAATCACCAGTTGCTTTGGTGATGCCATCACCAACCTTTTATGGAGCTAGGCCAAGGGGGCCAATTTTGGGGGCCAGGACAGACATGTACCTACTTCCCCACCCATGCACCTCAGGTATATATGACTTTGATCATCTTGAGGTTGAACTTAAGCAACATACAGGAGGCAGCTGGTGTCAGATGAGTACAGATTCTAGACCTAAGAAAGTTGGCACTAGGCTTCCACTGAGCCAAAAACCTTTTCATTTTTTAATGGTTTCTTTTGAAATGCCTAATTTTTGTATTTTCATAGCATCCAGTTTATCAAATATTTTAAAGTATGCTTCTAGTGTTTTATTAAAGAGATCTTTGCTAACCCAAGGTCATGAATATTTTGCTCTGTGTTCTAAAAAAATTTAGATTCTTAGTTACTTATATTTTTAACTCTATGATTAAAAAAATTTTTTTTAAAGATTTTATTTACTGTTTTTAGAGAGGGGGGAAGGAAAAGAGGCAGAGAGGGAGACAGACATTGATGTATGGTTGCTTTTCACCGGCCTCCAGCTACAAAACTGCTGGAGACCTGGCTTGCAACCTGGTTATGTCTGGTTCACAGGTCTGTGCCTTATCCACTGTGCCACCATCCAGGGCAAGATAATTTTTATGTATGATGTGAGGTAAGAGACTATACTCATTCTTCATGAATATAACCAGCATCATTGGTTAAAAAAGCTCCCCTTTCCTCATTGAACTGCTTTGGCTTCTTTAATAGATCAGTTGATTAGAAATGTGAGGGTTTATTTTTGGGCCTTCAGTTCTGTTTCATTCATTTGTTTATTATCCTAATGCCAGTACCACATTGTCTTGGTTGTTTTAGTTTTATAGTAAATTTTAAAATTGGGAAATGTTAGTCTTCCAGTGCTGTTTTTCCTTTTCAGGATTGTTTTGGCTATTCTAGGTCACTTACTTTTTCAAATAAATTTTAGTGTCACCTTGTAAATTTCTGCAAAAAGCCAACTTAGATCTTGATAGATATTGTGTTGAATTTATAGATCAATTTTAGGGTACCATCTTATCCATGGAAATAGACTGTTCATTTACTTTGGGCTTTGAAAATTTCTTTTAGCAGTGTTTTATAGTTTTCAGAGTACCAGATTTGTAATTCTTTAAATTTATTTTTCATTTTAAAATTTATCACTGTTTTATATTTGATGCTATTGTGAATAGGATCATATTTTTATTTTTAAGCTGAAAGATACTAAAATATAATATGGAAAACAAATTTTGATCATCTTGGTGTGAGGGAAAATATTTTTCTCTTCATAAAAAAATTTTTTGTTTTGTTATTCTATTACAGTTGTCCCAGTTTTTCTCTTGTTATGCTCCCCTTCCCCACCCTTCGCACCTCACCCCAATCATGTCCATGTCCATGTCCATGAGTCCTATATAAATGTTCCTTAACAAGGCCTTTTCCCTTCTTTTTGCCTTCTCTATTTCCCCTCTGGTCACTGTCAGCCTGTTCCTTGTTTCTATTCTTCCGGTCCTATTTTACTCATTTGTTTGTTTTGTTCCTTAGGTTCCTGTTATAGGTGAGATCATATGGTATTTATCTGTCTTTTACTGCCTGGCTTGTTTTTAAAAATTTTCATTGCTAGTATAAATAAATAAATACAGTTTTTTGTTTTTTGTTTTGTTTGTGGCATAATCTTGTATCCTGCAACTGTACTGAAATTAAAATTTTTTAATGTATGTTTTCTTTGTTTTTAAATTAAATTTTATTTTTTTTAAAGATTTTATTCATTAATTTTAGAGAGAAGGACAGGGAGGAAGGAAAAAAGGGAGAGAAACATCAATGTATGGTTGGTTGCCTTTTACCAGCCTCCAGCAGTGGACCCGGCTGGAGAACTGGCTTGCAACCTGGTTATGTGCCCTGGCTGGGGAATCGAACCGGTGACCTTTGGGTTTGCAGGCCTGCGCCTATTCACTGAACCACCAGCCATGTCTTGAAATTTTTTATTCTAATAATTTCTAATGGATTCTTAGATTTTTCTTTATTCAGTGTCACGTTCTCTATCAAAGGACAATTGTAATTCTCCACTTCCAATCTCATGTCTGCTTATTTCTTTTTCTTGTCTAATTTCCCCGCCTTTCTGACCTCACTTAACCTTAATTACCTTTGTTAAGGTTCTCTCACCACATACAGTCAAATCTGGGGGTTGGGACTTCATTGTATAAGTTTGGGAGAGATACATTTCAGGCCATAACAAACTTCATGATTTTTAAAGCTTTCTATATATTATTATTTTCTGAAATAGACCCCAGAATTCCTAAGTAGCTACAGACTTCCTAAGTAGCTACATTTTGGATAGTGGTCTCTACTTACATGGTTGTATGCAGTCAGGTAGGTATCATCAGACTTGGGTTTTGACAACACTCAAGTAGAAATTCCCTGCTAAAGAAGATTAAGTGGTTATTAATTTTCACTACTATAAACCATACTGCAATGAACAAACACTATTATACACATGCATCATTGTTTCCTTATCCTGTCATTGCTTCATACTTTGAGATAGAATTTGAGTTAAAATATATACTACATAGCATTTCAAAAAATTTTAACACTTCACCAAAGGACAGGAGAGATGGCAAATTTTCAACCTTATCAAATCCTAAGGTCACACTGTTCAAATTCCAGTCGTACATACTGCGAAGCTCTTATTTACTGCTCTTTGCTGGTAAATACTTGTATTCTTTTTTTTAAAGATTTTATTTATTATTTTTAGAGAGAGGGGAAGAGACTGAGACAGAGAGGGAGAGAGACATCAATGTATGGTTGCCTTTCACCTACTTCCAGCTACAGACCTGGCTGGAGACCTGGCTTGCAACCTGGTTATGTGCCCTATCTGGGAATCAAACCAGTGACCTTTGGGTTTGCAGGCCAGCACCTATCCACTGAGCCACCAGCCAGGGTTAGATACTTCTATCTCACTTTGACATTTTAAAGCTTTTTAAAAATTCCAGTTTCTATAGAAAGATCCTCTGTCAAGTAGTAGAAATATAAAGTTTTCTATAAAAATGTTTTTTAGTTGGAAAATAGTATTGTTAACTGGTTATAGTTCAGAGTTTGGATGAAAGTCTTCCCTTATTTGAATTCAGAATGGTTGTGCTTGAAGGGTTGCCATTTGAAAACTTCTGGCTTGTATTTTTGTCAAAGTGCTTAGGTCAATGCTACAGAGAAGGTATTGTGGCTCAAGGACGAGCGTTCTCGTGCTTACTGGTATTTAGGAAGGTGAGAAACGCTGTGCGATGTCTTAGGCTGGGGCTTAAGTAAACTTGCTCCTGATTGAAAGATTTCATCAGTGTTTGTATACCAAAGTTTTGAAATAAATTTCCTTAAAATGTTTTACAGCTTTGAAGTTATAATGAAATATTTTGAACGAAAGAATATACCTCTTTTTGTATACTCCCCACGTAAGTTAGAGGTTGCATAGTATAGTAAATGTGATAAAAAGATCAATTTCTTTTCTATTCATCCTGTTCCATTAGCCATGCACAGAAGTGTTTCAAAGTTTTAGCCAATACTTCACATTATTCTTATTGGTATTAATAGTGAAAGCTACTGTAACCAGGTTTCTTACTGTTCAAAAGTACTGTGATGGAATTAGGTTGTAAAGCTCACATTGTAAATAAAATATAATTAATTATAGCAACAAAGAACCTGATGTGGTTATAGCATTCTTATACCAAAGTAAAATAATTAAAAAGAAATAATGATAGGGTTTGAAATAATATTTGAGATTTTTATCCTTCCTAGAAACGACGACTTGAACATAGTAAAAATGTAAATACAGAAAAGCTGAGAGCCCCTGTTATTTGTGTACTTGGACATGTGGACACAGGGAAGACAAAAATTCTAGATAAGGTAAGAAAATACCTTATATTTTCAGTTATATCAATGTTGATATAACTGAATGATACCTTATATGCTAATATAAATTATAGTATAATACAAACGTATATGTAATTCTCTTTAAAGGAAATAAGTTACTATTTTTTATTACTTTTACTTCTTTTTGCATTTTGAAATATAAATCACTGTCTTATTCCAGCTTCGTCACACACATGTACAAGATGGTGAAGCAGGTGGTATCACACAGCAAATTGGCGCCACCAATGTTCCTCTTGAAGCTATTAATGAACAGACTAAGATGATTAAAAATGTAAGTATACTGTATTTCATGTTTTAATCTAAAGAAAAGATTTCAAACATGGAAAAAACCAAAAGAGTATAACAGACCTTTATGTTCAACATTTTTAACATATATGCCATTTTGCCCTATTTTGGTTCAGATCTTTTGTTAAGCAATAAAATATTAGATACTGTAGGAACCCATCACATTGCTTTCTTCCTTTTTACTCCAAGAGACCATCACTTTTCTGAAGTTGAGTATATTCTTCCACTCCATGTTTAAACACTTTTTCATAGAGCTCCATGTTTAAAAATTGAGTTCCTTCCCCCACACCTTTTTCTATCAGATTAAATTGTATTTTTAATGTTCTAATTTTCTGTGTTCTGGAGTTATTCCATTTATGGTAATCATAACACAATAAAGAAAATCACATGAGATTAATGTAAAGCTTAATGGATCATTATGATTAATGCAGGCACCCTTTGTGTCACCCCTGTTAAGTGCCGGAACCTTGCCAGTTCCCTCAGAAGCACTTTTTAATCAAAGCCTTCTTTTACCCAGAAACAATTTATAAAGTAACCTCTGTCTTTTATTGTGTTAGTGGTTGCAAAATGTTGATATTCCAATCTCCTTATCCATTTTTATTGGATTACTTCTGTAGAGAAACTCTACCTACCCTGCTGTTTGTTATCCCAGTGATCATGTGTATGAGAAAGGCAGAATAAATGTCTGATCTTTTATTTTTATTTACCAGATTTTAAGATAGCAACCAATTTGGCTTGGTTTTATATTACTATAAGCTTGTGATTTTGAAACATATTTACTATGCTTTAATCCGTTTCAGTTATGTTTTACTGAGGTAGTCCCATCCTTGCCTGGTGGTTGGCTCCTGAGTTTTTTTTTAATATTTTATTTATTATTTTTAGAGAGTGGGGAAGGGAGAAGAGGCAGAGAGAGACAGACAGACAGAAATCAGTGTATGGTTGCCTTTTTCACCCACCTCCAGCTATGGACCTGGCTGGAGACCTGGTTTGCAACCTCATCATGTGCCCTGGCTGGGGAATCGAACCTGCAACTTTTGGGTTCGAAGGCCGGCACCTTATCCACTGAGCCACCAGCCAGGGCTAGGCTCCTGATTTTTTTTGATACAGCAGTTCTAGTCGTCTTACCTGCCTTTTGTTGCATTCAGGCTCTGTGGTTATAGCAGGATACGATCTGGCCCTGGAACTGGGCCTTGCAAACAATCCCCCAGTTTCATTGTCACAGCAGGTTACACATAGCATACATTATTACATACTAGCACATAAGTCTTACTAGTCTTAGTTCTGTATATAGAAAAGGTCTGTGAGCTTACCTCTCCAGTTTCTGTTTTGTGTGCCTGTGTTTTATGAAGCTTGTTTGCTTGTCTATTCTTAGGGAAGGAATAATGGCAGTAATATTCCTTGAGTTTTTTTAATATTAAAGAGTTACTTCTGGCCTTCATCTTGGAAAGTCAGTTGGTTACATATAAAATGCTAGGTTCACATTTTATTTCCTTAAGTATCTTAAATTACTCCAGTTTCTTCTCACATAAAGTATTGCCTTTCAGGTTTGATCACAAGCTGGTTTTCATCTTAAAAATAGTGTTGTCTTTTTTTTTATGTTGATGTTGGTGGTTCTGGGTCAGTTTTCCAGTTACATGGCCCTTCATTTAAGTATGTAGTTAAAAAAAAAATATTTATTTTAGGACAGTTTTCTTGAATTGCAGTTTTTCAATTTGTCATTTAAAAATTTTTGTGGTTGTATTTTACCTGTTATTTCTATGTCATTGGGGAGTTTATTCCACCATTTGTCAAGATACATTTAACAGCTTACTCAACCATTTGCCAGAACTTGAAATCTGTTATGTTATAACATAGTTAACAAGCATGATTTTTATTGGGCCTGTATTCAAGTTCTTTGGGTAATCTTTTCATGACAATTAAAGGCACAGTGGAAATAATTATGGTGCCCAGTGGATGTTTATTTAGGATTGCCAGATGCAAATTTGAGTCATTTTTAACTAGATTGGGAGGTAGGTCTTTTAAAATCATTTGAAGATTATCAAGAAGTATAGGTAGGTAGCTGGAGGCACAGTGGATAAGGCACCGGCCTGTAAATCCAAAGGTCTCTGGTTCGATTCCCTAGACAGGGCATATAACTAGGTTGCAAGCCAGGTTTTTAGCTGGATGCAGGTGAAAGGCACTCATACATTGATGTTACTCTTTCTCTCTGCCTCTCTTCCTGCCTTTTTCTCTAAAAATAATAAGTGAAATCTTAAAAAAATAAAAATTAAAATAAAATGTATGATAAAGTAAAAAATGGTTCATGTGTGTGAGACTTGTTGGTCAGTGCTATATTTTAGCTTCAGAGACAACATCTGTTATCAGTCCTGTTGTAATTTTTTCATTTACGTGCTTTTATCCAGGAAATCAAATGTTTATTATATGATTTGAATAAAGCAGAATGTTAATTTATTCTTTACAATTTTGGGTTGATGTGGTAAAATATCTTTAAAACATACTTGGGATATTTTTCACAGTTTGGAGTTGTTTATAAAATGGGACCAGAGAAATTTTCCAGATTTTGAGAACCTCTTCTTAGATGTCAGCTTTTAATCATTCTCAGATGACTATTCTGTCATTTATTACTATTCTGCTCAAATTTAACTACAACATTGTTTTATGACCTTAAAACATTTTGCTTCTTCTGCAAAATTCTTTTTGTTATTAATGGTAATATGAACTGTTGTGCTTTGCTTGTTGATTTACTGTTTTCAAACTAGTTCATTTAGGAAAGGAAAGAGTGATAGTTTAAAGTTTTCATGGCAGAATAATTGTTTTATAAAGAAGCTTTTATTGTTTTGGCTCTCTTAAGCTCTCCACTTTTTCCTGTTTTCTAGTTTGACAGAGAGAACGTACGGATTCCAGGAATGCTGATTATTGATACTCCTGGGCATGAGTCTTTCAGGTAAGAGCAAATAGTGTTATCAAGCGCAGTGTTTGAAACCATTGAGTCTAAAGTCATTGAGGTCTGGTTAGTCCTTAATCTTTGGGTAGTATTTTGAAATCTGTGGTTATCTGTGATGAATAAGTACTCCTCTGTGCCTTACTAATTAGAATTTTATTTGGATCCTTATGTTTCTATAGATAAGTCTTTTCTACTTGGAAGAACAGATCTTAATACATGCCTGGTCTGTCTCCTGTGAAACCCACTGTAGGTGGAATTTTATCCAGTTGCCTCTTGGCCATATTCCTTAGTGTAAAAAAACTTGGTTGAAATTGGCAGAAATATAGGAGTTACTTCTAGAACTAACTCATTCCAGCTGATGTCAATTTACTATCAGATAAGCATTTTGCAAGTGAAGGGCTAATGAATGGCACTTGAATTTAATGCATGTACTTCACTTTGTTCTGTTTAGGTTTTACAAACAAAAGCTTAAGTTTAAGTAAAAGTTAATTTCAAGATTTCTTTTTCTGCAACTTTTTCCTTTTCAACAGTAATCTGAGGAACAGAGGAAGCTCTCTTTGTGATATTGCCATTTTAGTTGTTGACATTATGCATGGTTTGGAGCCCCAGACAATTGAATCTATAAACCTTCTGAAATCTAAAAAATGCCCTTTCATTGTTGCACTCAATAAGGTAAGTTCTCCTTCTGAAAAATTAAATTGTGAAAATACGCTTCTTAATTTTTTGTAATTAGAAAATATATCCTAGAATAACTTTCCTACAAAAATGTACTCATGTTAAGGTCATATAGTTTGACAAATTTATACATGCACATAACCATCACCATTCAGAATATAGACCATCTTCATATTCCTAGAACATAATGTTCCCTTATGTTCTTTTACAGTCTGCCACCTTCCCTAACCCCAAACAGAAACTGATCTTTCTGTTACTATGGACTAGATTTGCCTATTTTTCCAATCTGGCATTTTCACTACTCATGTTGTTACAGAATTATCCATGTTGTATGTATTATAGGTTATTTGTCTTATTAGTGACGAAATCTGAATAATAGCACACTTTGTTTACCTGTTGAAGGACATTTGGATTGATTCTAGTTTTGGGTTATTAATGAAGTGCTGTGAACATTGGTACACAAGTCTTTGTGTAGACTTTTTTTTTTTTTTGGTTACTTGGAGTAAATATTGAGGAGTAGAATTGCTGGATCATATGATACGTGTATATTCAACACTGTGAGAAAATGACATATTTTCCCAAAGGGATTGTACCAGCTGTTTTACATTTTAACCTGCGCTGTGTATGAGTTTCAGTTTCTGCACATTCTTGCTAAATTGTAGCCATTCTAGTAAGTGTGTAGCCCTAAATTATTTTGGTTTAATTTGCATTTCCATGATGATTAATAGCATCAAACATACTTGCCACATTTCTCTCACTTGGTAAAGTATCTGTTTAAAATCCTTTGCTCGTTCTTTTACTACATTGTTGTTTTAGTGTTGAATTTTGTTGACATAGGTCCTTTGTCAGTTATATATGTTACAGATAAACTTATAGTCAATGACTTGGTGTTTCATTTGATCTATGATGTGTTTTGAAGAACAGAGGATTCTAATTTTGACAAAAACTGACTTGAGAGAAATTTTCTTAGAATTTGCATTTCTTGCATTCTATGTAGTTTTTTTCCACCCCAAGTTTGTGAAAATTTTCTCTAGTGTTTTGAGATATCTAACATTTAGATGTGATTTGATATATTTGATATATGTATTGTGTGTGTGTGTGTATTAAGATTTTATTATTTTTAGAGAGAGGGAGAGAAACATCAATGTAGGTTGCCTTTCACCTGCCTCCAGCTACGGACCTGGCGGGAGACCTGGCTTGCAACCTGGTTATGTGCCCTGGTTGGGAATTGAACCAGTGACCTTAGGGTTCGCAGGCTGGCACCTATCCACTGAGCTACCAGCCAGGGCTAGATGTGATATTTTTAGTTAATTCTTGTGCATGGCGTAAGGTAAGGTTCAAAGTTTATTTTTCACCATATGACTATCCATTTCAGAACCTTTTGTTGAAAAAAATTACATCCTCATTGAATTACTTTTGAGTCTTTGTTGAAAATTAGTTGACTGTGTATATTTATTGACCTATATTCCATGCTTAGGCCATTATTGCCCAGCCTTGATTATTGTAGTTTGATAGTAATGTCTTGAAATCAGGTAGTGGTAAGTTCTTCAACATTTTGTGTTTTAAACTTGTTTTGGTGACCTTAGAGTCCTTGAATTTCCATGTAAAGTTTACAATCAGCTTCTTTTTACAAAATCTTTCCAGGAATTTTGAGTTGGATTATGCTTAATCTGTAGGTAAATTCTGGGACAATTGACATTTTAACAAAACGGAGTCTACTGATTAATGAACATATCCTTTCATTTATTTGGGACTTTCTTTTGGCAAGATTTTATAGCTTCATTGTCCGTGTGTTGGAGATACTGTTCTAAATTTATCCATAGTATAACATGATTTTGATGCTAATGTAAATAACATTTTAAAAATTTGGACTTCTGGCCCTGGCTGGTGGCACAGTTGATAAGGTCCTGGCCTGGGAACCCAAAGGTCGCGGGTTTGATTCCCCAGCCTGGGCACATAACCAGGTTGCAAACCAGGTCTCCTGCCAGGTCCATAGCTGGAGGCAGGTGAAAGGCAACCTTACACTGATGTCTCTCTCCCTCTTTGCCTTTCTCCCTTCTCCTCTCTCTGGAAGTAATAAAATCTTTTTTAAAAATATTTGGACTTCTAATCATCATTTTATGTAGAAATACGTTGATTTGTTTAAGTCTATAACCTTGTTAAATTCACCGATTGGGCTCAGTAGCTTCTTTTGTAAATCATGTGGTATTTCCTAGGTTATGTGAATAAAGACAGTATATCTTTTCCTTACTACACTAGACCTTCTAGAACAATGTTGAATAGAAGTGATGATGGACATCCCTTGCTCTGTTTCCACTTTTAGGGGGAAAGTGCTGCATTTTCAGTGTCAGTTACAGAGTTTTGTAAATGTACTTTATTATTAAGTTGAGGTTGCTCAACTTTTATTTGTAGGTTGCTTTAGAGTGTTTTGCATTTTTATTTTTAATCCTCACCTGATGACATGTTTACTGGTTTTAGAGAGAGAGGAAGGGGTTGGGGATAGAGAGACGAAACACTGATGTGAGAAACATTGATCAATTGCTTCCGGTATGTGCCCTGACAGGGGATCAAACCCACAATCTGGTACATGGGGTGGTGTTCCAACCAATTGAGCCACTCAATAGGGCAGGTGGTTTATTTTTCCCCTTTAAAATCATGAATGGTTGTTGATTTTTGTCAGATGCTTATTCTGTATTTCGAGATGTTCACGTGGCCATTCTCCTTTATTCTGTAACAACATGAATCACAGTTGAGATTTTTGGGAGGCTTTGCTAACTTTATTAAGACTGATTTTTAGAGCCGTGTAAGATTCTTTGTAGAATTGAGGGCAAGATGTAAAGATTTCCCATATAGTTCTGCCTCCACAGATAGCCTCCCCTATTATCAGTATCACCTACTGTTATAGTTAATGAACCTACATTGACACACCATTATCCCCAAAGTCCATCGATTATATTAGGGTTCACTCTTGTACATTCTCTGTGTTTGGACAAATGTATATGACATGTACCCATCATTATAGTACCACATAGAATAGTTTCACTGTCCTAAAAATCCTCTTGTTTGTCTGTTCATTCTCCCTTCTCCCATTCCCTGGCAGCCAGTGTTCATTTTACTCTCCACAGTGTGTTGCCTTTTCCAAAATGTCTAATAGTTGGAATCTAATAATGTGTATCCTTTTCAGATCGGTGTCTTTCACTTAATAAAAGTTTCGTCTGTCTTTTCATGTCATGAAAGCTCACTTAGTTTTAGCATTGAATAGTATCCCGTTGTCTGGGTGTATCATAGTTCATCCATTTACCCTCTGCAGGTTGTTTTCAAATTCTGGCAATTAGGGATAAAACTGCTGTAAGTGTGTGCAGGTTTTTGTATAGATAAATTTTTAGCTGCTCAGGAGTATGATGGCAGAATCCTATGGTAAGAGTGTTTAGTTTTATTAAGAAACTGCCAGACTGTTTCAAAGTGTTTGTATCATTTTGTATTCCCACCATCAATGAGTGAGAGTTTCTGTTGCTCCACATCCTCACCAGCATTTGTTTCCGTGTTTTGTGTTTCGGAATCTGTTAAGTGTGTAGTGTTAGCTCATTGTTTTAATTTGTGTTTCCCTGGTAATGTAAGATGTGGAACATCTTTTAATATGCTTATTTACCATCTATCTATCTTTGGTGAGGTGTCAGATAAATCCAATTTAATTTTTTTAATTGGATTCTTCTTTATTCCTGAGTTTTAAGAGTTCTTTGTATATTTTGAATACTACTACTTTATCAAATATTTATTCATAGATTTTCTCCCAGTCTGTGGCTTGCCAGCTCACTGTCTTTACTCTTTCATAGAGCACAAGTTTTTTTTTAAAGATTTTATTTTATTATTTTTAGAAAGAGGGGAAGAGAGAGAGAGGCAGAGAGGGAGAGAGACATCAATGTATGGTTGCTTTTCACCTGCCTCTAGCCACAGACCTGGCTGGAGACCTGGCTTGCAACCTAGTTACGTTGCCCATAGAGCACAAGTTTTTAATTTTAATGAAACTGCTTCTTAATTTTAATGAAAGTTTTTAATTTTAATGAAGTTGGTTCTTTCTCTCATGGATTGTGCCTTTGGTGTTATATCTGAACAGTTCATTACCATAGCTAAGATTATATAGGTTTGTTCCTCTATTATCTTACAGGAATTTTAGAGTTCTGTATTTTACATTTAGGCCTGTGATCCATTTGGAGTTAATTTTTGTGAATGGTGTTATCTGTGTATCTTTGCATGTGGATGTCAGGTTTTTCCCACAACTGATTGCTGCCTAATTACTATTGATAATTTAAATGTTCAGCTAACAACCTTGCACTATTGGAATAAACCTTGGTCATGATTAGTATACTTGGCTGTGAAAATTTTTTTGTGTATTGCTAGGTTTGATTTGCTAATTTTTGTTGCAGATTCTTGTGTTTATGAAGGGTTTTGGTGTGTAGTTTTTTTGTAATATTTTATGGACTTGTTTTGATATCCGAAGAATGATGGCCTTAGAATAGGAGATAAGTATTTATTTCCTCCTCTATTTTTTTAAGGAGTTATGTAGAAATATTATTTCTTTAAGTGGTTTATAAAATTCATCAGTAAAGCCCACATTATCTTCAGTTTTAGTGGGTTAAGTTTTTCATTTTTTGTCAGTAATTTGTAATTCAAGGAACCAGTTTCTGATTTTATTGATATTTTTTGTTCATTACTGTTATTGACTTTCAGTGTTATGTCATATCCTTCTTTATTCTTTTTCATTTGTTCTCCTTTTTCCAGTTTGTTAAGGTGGAAGCTTAGATCATTGATTTCAGATTTTTTTCCGCTAATACAAGCATTTAAAGATTTGCTTAGCACTGTTAAGAGCACTGCATAGACAGGTTATGTTTTTATTATCATTTAGATAAAAATATTTTCTGAATGTTTTCACTTAAAATAGAATTTTGGATTTAAGAAATAGTTTTTTGGGCCCTGGCTGGTGGCACAGTGGATAAGGCACTGGCCTGGGAACCCAAAGGTCACTGGTTCAATTCCCAGCCAGGACACATAACCAGGTTGCAAGCCAGGTCTCCAGCCAGGTCCGTGGCTGGAGGCACATACAGTGATGTTTCTCTCCCTCTCTGCCTCTCTCTGGAAATGATAAATTAAAAAATCTTCAAAAAAAAAAAAAAAGAAAAAATTTTTTCTTTCATCATTGTTTTTTGCCTTTATCTCTAGTTATTCTTTGTTCCCACGTATGTAATATATTGAGCTGGCCAAAAAGTAAGTTTAGTTTTTTCCATAAAAATACAAGACACATTTTTCATTTTTATCAATAATTTTATTGATTTGGATGTTTTGACTATGTCGGCTGTCTCCCATCTGGTGCACCATTGATTATTCTTAATGTCTTGATTTGACCACTATCAACTTCAACTGGTCTACCAGACCATGGAGCATCATCCAGTGAGAAATCTCTAGTACAAAACTTCACAAACCACTTTTGACGTGTTCGGTCGGTCATAGCACCTTCTCCATACACTGTACAAATCTCTTCTCTGGGTTTCAGTTGTGTTTTTACCTTTCTTGAAATAATAAAGCATAATATGCTGAATATATTACATATGAAAATGTCTGCACACACATTCACCAGTTTTGATGTTTTTTGTTTTTAATGCACCCTGATATGCCAACTGTCGCAATAGAATCTAACAAAGTTGTTTCAGATGAAGTTAAAGACAACTAAGTGCTTCTAGAGCCATGTTATGGGAAAAACCAAAAGAACTTTTTGGCCAACCCAATTCTCTTTTCCCCTCTTGGTTGCTTTTAAAGACTTTAAAGGGTTTCATCAATGAAATTATGTAGCAGTTTTATGTTTACTTTGATTTTTTTAGACTTGTGGATTTCTAATCAAGTTTTAATGTATTATTTTTGGTCATTCAGATATTTTTTTGCTCTCCTCTCACTTTTTTTTTTAACTGTTGGATAGAATTCTAGGACTGTTCTAGAACTTGGGTTACTTCTCTATTTAATATTGTCCCATAAGTGACTGAAGTTTCTTTTCCCTTGGCATTCTTTTTTCTTAATGTACTTCACTTGGGATCATCTTTATTGCTGTATCTTCAAGGTCACTAATCTTTTCTCTTAGAGTGTGTAATTTTCTGTTAAGGTCATCCAAGGAGTTTTTCATTTCTGATCACATATACACACATCACATATTTTTCCTTTAACATCATTTCATATATTTATAAATATTTTAAGGACCTCGTATGCTAATTTTACTATCTTTGTCATTTCTGGGTCTAGTTCCTCTAGCTGATTATTCTTCTTAGTGGCATTCAATTCATCTGTTTTTAATAGTTCCCTAGACAGAGCCAACAGGTTGTTTTTTAAAAAATATTTAATCATTTTTGTCTTTATATCCATTTACCACTTTTTTGAATAGTGAAGACAAATAGGTTTAACTAAACAGATTAGATCCTAATTTCAGCAATAGAACAATTAATATGGGCTATAGGAAATAATTATTTTATGTTTTTGGTATATAATGTTCCTGGTGATGGTACTTGCTGTAATTAATCCTTGTTCTTGTCTACAATTAATCCAAAACCATCTTAGACTTTCCAACAACATGTTGGTGGTGCTAGGATCATTCTAGGGTTTCATCTTGTAAACATATGGCAGCCTCTTAGGAGCCAGTTACAGACTGATGGGCAGCATGGACCTCAGCAGTTTCTAATTGACGAGGGGATGCAGTTAAGCAGGTTGTAAGGGGCATTTTATGCAATAAAGGATGAGTAATTCCCACTGCTGGATATATGTAATATATTGGGTTGGCCAAAAAGTTTGTTTCTTTTCTGTGACATGGCCCTAGTAGCTCTTAGTTGTCTTTAATTTCATTCAAAACAATACAGTATTGTCAGATTGTATTATAGCATCTGGCATATCAGCATGCATTAAAAAAAAAAAAAAAAACCCTTACCAAAATTGTCAAGTTTTTGTGTAGTTATTTTAATAATAGAAGAGTGAAAAAAATAAGCAACATTTTCAGCATATTAATGCTTTATTTCAAGAAAGGTAAAAACGCCACTGAAACATAAAAAATTTGTGCAGTGTCTGCTGTGACTGATTAAAAGTGTCAGAAGTGGTTTGTGAAATTTTGTGCTGATTTCTCACTGGATGATGCTCCAAGGTTGGGTAGATCAGTTGAAGTTGATAGCGATAAAATTGAGACGTTAATTGAGAAGAATCAGTGTTATATCATGTGGGAGATAAACAATATACTCAAGATAATCCAAATCAACAAAGTTATTGGTGAAAATGAAAATGTGTCTTTTTTTTTCATTTTATTGTCATCGTATTACATCCATCCTCTTTGTCCCCTTCCCCACCCACCCACTCCCCCTGCAAAGTTAATCCCACTTACTGTCCATGTCCATGGTTCTTCCATGCTACCTCTTTGACTAAACTGCTCCCCTTCTTTGCCTTCTCCTTCCACTGCCCCACTGTCTGTTTTTTTTTTAATGGAAGAAAACCATATGGACTTTTTGGACAGCATAATACATGAGGGATTTTCCAGATATTATACTCTTAATTAAATTCCTGAGTGTTATGAATGTTTTCAAGATGTTTTTTATGAAAAATCTTTTCCAGATTGATAGGCTGTATGATTGGAAAAAAAGTCCTGACTCTGATGTGGCTGCTACTTTAAAGAAGCAGAAAAAGAATACAAGAGATGAATTTGAGGAGAGAGTTAAAGCTATTATAGTGGAATTTGCACAGCAGGTAAGAAAGCAATCCCTTCTTTATGAAGAACCTGTATCATTGAGAAGTTTTCTTGCATTACATTGCCTTTGTAATCAAGTCAGCATTTTCACTAGTACTGGTTCTGTTCCCCTCTTAATGGCAATTAGTGTTTTTCGTTATTTCCCTTATTCCTTTTCTATTGTAAATCAGAAAGCTGATATTTCAAAGATCTCTTCATATAAAGTTAGAGTGTTTAAATTTGAAAAACTGAGTTAACTTGGAAAGAAACTACTTTCCTGTAACAAAATTCCTCCAGGATATAATTGGTCTTTCCTTGAGTGTTTCTGAGGCATTTCAGAATGATTAGCTCTTTGCTCATCTAGCTTCTAGTCATAGCTTGGCCTTGTGGAATGAATGTGCTTTTTATATCTTTAGGGCTTGAATGCAGCTTTGTTTTATGAGAATAAAGATCCCCGCACTTTTGTGTCCTTGGTACCTACCTCTGCACATACTGGTGATGGAATGGGAAGTCTCATCTGCCTTCTCGTTGAGCTAACTCAGACCATGTTGAGCAAGAGACTTGCACATTGTGAAGAGCTAAGAGCACAGGTGATGGAGGTAATGGTTAACTTTTCAGTTTATTGCCTGTTTTAGGAAAAGTGCTCTTGGCAGGGGTGTTCATTGCTTTTAGATTTGATCAATGTATGGTGCATTGTAGCATATATTTCACTCCCTTTGCCATAATCTCTCTTAGGTTAAGGCTCTCCCAGGAATGGGCACAACTATAGATGTAATATTGATCAATGGGCGTCTGAAGGAAGGAGATACGATTATTGTTCCTGGTGTGGAAGGGCCTATTGTAACTCAGATCCGAGGCCTCCTATTACCTCCACCTATGAAGGAGTTACGAGTGAAGGTAAGCCAAGGTGGTAAGCGGTGGTGGCATGTGGTGACTTGTAGTGTTTGGAAATTCTGCTGAGGTCACTTCCTCACTTTGAGAGCTACTTTATTAGCTTACTATAAACACACCCCTCACTTCTTGTTCTCATTTTATTTTAGATGTCTTCATAGAGGAGGGACCATCTGTGAGTGTGGCAGTGTGTGAAACTTATTTACCAACTAAGCTTTTCATAAAACTTAAAGCGCACTGTTGTAGTTTTACACTGCTCAGTAATATTTTCATTAATATTTTTTGTTGTAAAATAGAACATCCATACAAAAAAGTACACGAAATATGGAAGCAAAGTTTTAACATTCTTAGTAAGCAGACCACCAGATCAAGGATGAGAGCATTCCTGACACTCCAAAAGCCTGCGTACCTTTTCTGATCATAGCCCCGCTCCGCCCTGAAAGTTAACCATACTTTCATTTTTATGAAATTGTTAATAGTCTTGCCCTTTAGCTTTCATACCTGAGTGCACCCCTAAAAACATATGGACTTTATGTGAAGTGTCATTCTTGTTGTTTCTTTGTATCCTGCTTCTCTCAGTCAAAAAATACTGTTAAGATTTATCCATGTTGTTGTATTTGTTATTCATTTTTGTTGTGTAGTGTTCCAATAGTGTGTTGTGGTTTATTCTGTTAATGGAAAGTGTAGGCTAGCTCCAGTTTAAAATTTTTATTCCTAACATTTCTGTTGCTGTGAATGTTGTTGCATTATCTGCTGATGCAATTGCACAAGTTTCTCGTGAGTGTACATAGGAGTGAATTGTTGGTCATTACGTAGGCTTAGCTCCAGCTTCACTAGGTAAAACCACACTATTGTCCAGTGAGTTTAGTATGTTGTACTTTCCACTAGAGTATCTTCAAGTTTCCATTATTTCACATCTTCTTCAGCTCTGGGATGCTGTCACATTATTCAGGTTTTTTCCCATTCTGGTGGGTGTGTAGCGCATTGCTGATTCAGTTAGCACTTGCCTGATTGAAATATGGTTGGCCATTGTTTTAGTAGCCATTTAAATTTCTTTGTAAAATACCCATTGTGTCTGGCATTGTCTGTTTTTAGCAGATTTATGAGTTGTTTACATAGTCATGATACTAGTCTGTTATTGTATATATTTCATCATTTTCTCCTATTCTGTGTTTGTTTTAAACTTTCTGTAGTGCCTTGAGAAACAAATACTTAATTTTAATCATTACATCAAGTTTTTATGTTTATTGCTTTGTGTGTCTAGTTTAAGAAGTCTCTACCCCAAGGTCATGAAAATACTCTTACGTCATCTCCTAGTGCTAACCACTTTTCAAATAACCATGGTACCAAATGTTTTGCTCTATAGAACCAATATGAAAAGCATAAAGAAGTAGAAGCAGCTCAGGGGGTAAAGATTCTTGGAAAAGACCTGGAGAAAACATTGGCTGGTTTACCTCTCCTGGTAGCTTGTAAGGAAGATGAAATTCCAGTGCTTAAGGTGAGGTATTTTTTTTCCTTTACAGCTACTTGAATTCTGTAGTGTGTCAGTATGGCACATACTAGGAATGGTAAATTAAATGAGAACCTTAGCCTTATGAAGCCTTATCTGGTGGCCGCTTAGCAAACAGTTGATGCTTTTAAAATTACTTCAGTTTATATAATCACATGAATTGGCTTAAGTAATAATACCTATGTACACGAAAATTCTAAAATACATTTTATTTAAATAAAAGTGAATCTAGAAACGGTTTTATTTTAGATGCGTAAATATGTAGACAGAACTAGGTACTGGGAGACATTTTAAAGCTTCTCTGTAGGAGCAGCAAAGTCCAGCATAGTTTCACAAAAGCAGATTTTGAGCCAAAGAAAAGATATTCTTTATAGCACTGGGCCCCAGGCATCAGGAAATCAGCCACCTCTGGCCAGTGAAAACAGGCCAGGCGTGTCTTTGGCCAGTCCCAGGTGTGGCATGGATGCCTGCATCTTACTGGCATCAACATGGTGGTTTTACTTATTCAGATACTCTTAATCTTCAAAGGAGAGAAGGGTTGCTGAGATTAGGGAATTTCAAAGGCAAGACTGTGGAGCAGAGCTGTTGGGCTATTGTAACATTACATTTGTATTGAACTTTTAACTTTAAAAAGATTCTTATTTAATTTTGCTCACCTGTCGGCCTTATTTGCCCATTTTAGCAGAGAGGTTAAATATATTTGTTATTAAACCTCAGAAAAAGGTGTAATAGAAGCCTTGGTTTCATATTTTCATATAAATACTTAATGAAAAATAGAAACACAGTTTAACTCTAGATTTCTGATGAGAGTTATATTATAACCATGTCAAATCCAATTTCTTTTTAAGGATGAATTGATTCATGAGTTAAAACAGACACTAAATGCTATCAAATTAGAAGAAAAAGGAGTCTATGTCCAGGCATCTACATTGGGCTCTTTGGAAGCTCTACTGGAATTTCTGAGAACATCAGAAGTACCTGTAAGTAACTGTACCCAATTCTGCAGTCAGTGGTCATGGTTTATGGGGCCATTTGTTACCTGACTCGGGTAGTCTCACAAACTCCTTATTTACAGTATGCAGGAATTAACATTGGTCCAGTCCATAAAAAAGATGTTATGAAGGCTTCAGTGATGTTGGAACATGATCCTCAGTAAGTAGTTTTTCTCCTGCTATGAAGGCTTTCATATACCTATTTTCTTTGATCTATCCTTTGTGGCATAGTGTTTTTCATTAATGATCTTTGATGTGTTCTGATCTTTCAGGTATGCAGTAATTTTGGCCTTTGATGTGAGAATTGAACGGGATGCACAAGAAATGGCTGATAGTTTAGGAGTTAGAATTTTTAGTGCGGAAATTATTTATCATTTGTTTGATGCCTTTACAAAATATAGACAAGACTACAAAAAACAAAAACAAGAAGAATTTAAGTAAGTGGGTGATTTTACTTACTTTGGTCTTTGATAATGAAGTTGATAATTGGAGAATTAGGAAATAGCAGAAAGGTGTGTAGACATCAGAAGTGTGCCATGGCCCACCTGCCAGAGGCAGCTCCCTCAGTGGCTCACCTGAGACCTTCCAGCAGTGTGGGGACAAATCCTTTCTGGAGCCTTTCTGGCTTTTGTTCCATTTTCAGTTTGGCAGACCTAGGTCTCATTCATGGTGAATGGTTGCTACTTTGGGGGATTTTGGAAATTTGAGCGTGGAAATGTAAGAAATGGAACAAGGCAAGGCATTCTTTAGGAGTCAAGTTCATTCCTGCCGCAGACTTCACATAGAGCTCAATGTAGTGAATTTTGTAGGTGCTAAGAAGTCAGCAGTGACCCTGACGCCCTCCTGTCCTCTTGTAGCTCCGGAAGGAAACAGTGAACATGTGAGAAGTAAGGATTAGTTGCTAAAAAGCAAAATTAAAGCAAGCAAGGACCCAGTTAAGGAAAGGAGAGCTGTGGTTAGTGATGTAGTTTGGGGAGGCAGCTCATCTCTGAGATCTGGAAGGAATGAAGTGAGCCACCCAGACATGGAGTTGAAGCAGGACAGCACTGGGAGGCAGGCCTCATACAGTGACCCTTGGGGCAGAGTGGTGAAGACCTCAGAGTCATCATCATGACCCAAACCATGAAGGACCCTGTAGCCACAGGAAGGATTTTGGAGTTGGTGATAAGGGAATGTCAGGGGCTGGTTCCCAGAGTCCAGGTCAGACACAGTGATGGCTCTGGGCAGAGTAACTAGTTATTGGGGTAGTGGCTCAACCTGGAGTATAATTTAAAATGTAACTGACTGCTAAGTATTAGGGTTCAGGTTGATACATGCTCACTTTAGATTATGAAACCTGAAGAGAGAGGACTTCAAATGATTAAGGAATGTTAGAAACTACAAACGCACTTTAAGCATATGATTGATAAGCAGGGAAATTGTTGACTTTTGGATCAACTGATTTAGGAACATGGTTGAAAAAAGGATGTAGTTTGATTGACAGTGTGGTCCTCAGAATAGATTACTACATGCCACACCTGAAAGTAGGTCCAGCGAGGTTCTAAGTTCCTAAGCTCCATCTTTAGGGGCAGGGCCCAAGCCCCTTTAGTTTGAGCACCAAATGCTCCTATGATGCAGCCTCTTTGAGACTTGGAAAGCACCCAGATAAGAAAAGGGGCATGGTAGCAGCTGCAAGGATGAGAGAAATGAAGCCACACAAGGTGGCCATGGTCTACCGTACCCACCACTGCCCTGCTGGGACTGCTAAGTTACTTCTACTCCTTGTCAATACGACTTCTGGCTAGTTGAAATAATCATGTAAAATTAATTTTAAAATGTCCACATTTACTAATTCTAATCAATCCTATCCCAGTGTATTATAAAGCAGTGTGATTTTGAAATCTTTCAGGATATATATATAACCCCTGCAGTATTTTTGAAAGGGTTATTTAACCTGATGGAAGAAGCCTCATGCTCACCTGTATGTTTTTTCAGTTTAAGTGATTTTATAAGCTTACCATTTTTTTTCCTTTTAGGCATATAGCAGTATTTCCCTGCAAGATGAAAATCCTCCCTCAGTATATTTTCAATTCTCGAGATCCAATAGTGATTGGCGTGACTGTGGAAGCAGGTCAGGTGAAACAAGGGACCCCTATGTGTGTCCCTAGCAAAAATGTAAGTGCCAGTTGTACTTTAGAAACAACGGGCTATCTCTTACAGTTGCAAATGGGTTACAGCAATTTTAAGCAATTTATGCCTGTCTTGCTAAATGTCAGCATTCCTTAGTTTTATTAGCACCTGATAGCAGCCTTTAAGTAAATGAAAATTGCAGTTTACAGTCCTCATCCACGTTTCATCAACTGTCCCTTAAATCTATTTAATAATTCTACCTACTGACCTGGTCCAGGATCCCCTCAAGTTGCTTGGCTGTGATGTTTCAGTGTGTCCTTTGGAACAGTCCCATCCTTTTTTTCGCAGCCTGGATTTGTCTGAATGTTTCCTTATGACCCAACAGAAAGGTATCTGTGTGCCTTATGCGTTTCACATGCCATTGTGTTTCACGGATGCTTTGATTTGTGGGGAAGGTGCGCTGTCAGGTCTGCATCTCCATTTAGAGACCAGTCTTTAAAGATTGTATTTATTATTTTCAGAGAGAGGTGAAGGGAGAGAGGCTAGAGAGAGAGAGAAACATCAGTGTATGGTGTCCTTTCACCTGCCTCCAGCTATGGACCTGGCTTGCAACCTGGTTCTGTGCTCTGGTTGGGAATCAAACCTGCAACCTGGTTTGCAGGCCAGCGCCTAGCTCCTGAGCCACCAGCCAGGGCTGAGACCAGTCTTTCCCCATTTGTAATCACTAAGTGATCTAGGGGATACTTTGAGTCCCTATGAATTTCCTGTTTATCAATCTTTATCCCACAAGCTTTAACCATTGGTAGTCCTTGAATAAATCACTGACAATGTGTTGCTCATAACTCTTATGTTAAGGATAAAACGCCAAGTTCTTACCAGGACCTCCAAGGCCCTGGCTGCCTCTTTTTCTTCTCCTTGCTCACCACACCAACCACTCCAAAAAAAAACATTTGTGCCTGCCGGACCTTCTTTATTGGCACCTGTCATGTAAAGGGGAGGAACAGAAATAGAAAACTACATCGGATTGACAACACTTGGCTAGTTTCCCAAAACCCATCCTTACAGCCATTTCATTAAGGGCAGAAAGGAAGTGTGGTGGTGTCATCCCTAGTGTATCAGTGAAAAAATTCTACTCTGGAGGCAAAGTAGTCACAGAGCTAAGGCTTTGAAACTGGCTCTTCTCTGCTCAAAAATCATTTTTTCCTCAGTTCTCAGGTGTCAGTGGCTGGCAGGATTCCTCTGCTTACATTGTAGTTTGTTCTTATTTTACAGTTTGTTGACATTGGAATAGTAACAAGTATTGAAATAAACCATAAACAAGTGGATATTGCAAAAAAGGGACAAGAAGTCTGTGTCAAAATAGAACCTATCCCTGGTGAATCTCCCAAAATGTATGGAAGACATTTTGAAGCTACAGATATTCTCGTCAGTAAGGTAATAAGTCCATCAAAGTGGCACCTTTGAAGAAAGGGCATCAGTGAGCTGTGCTGATTACCTTTACTCAGCAATTCTGATAGGACTGGATTCTTCATCAGGCTTGGTCTATAGTGTGTCTAGTGCTCACAGCCAGTGCCTCCCAGCCCCTCTATGTCCTCTTCTGCCAGACTTGCCCAATAGCTATGGACAAAGGCCAGCTGCACTGTCTAATGTGCTCAGTAATAATCATCTGGTGACAGGCTTGGGGGTGGGGGTGGGCATCAGCTTTTCTGGCGCACGTTGGTTACACTGTTCCACCTGCTTGCTTTGTGCCTTGCCCTTGCAGATCAGCCGGCAGTCCATTGACGCTCTCAAAGACTGGTTCAGAGACGAGATGCAGAAGAGTGACTGGCAGCTTATTGTGGAGCTGAAGAAAGTTTTTGAAATCATCTAATTTTTCCGTATGGGTCAAGAAATTAGAGTAATGCAAGAAAAATGATAAAAAACGGAATGGACATATCTGGACACTGATGCACTTAAGTATGGAAGGAAAAAAATAGATGTATAAAATGTTTTCCATGAGAAACCAAGAAACTTACACTGGTTTGACAGTGGTCAAATACATGTCCCCACAGTTCCAACGTGCCTGTCCCCTTGCCTGCTCCTTCCCAACCCCTTTACTGGCTGCTGTTTTAAAGTTTGCCCTTCCCCAAATTTGGATTTTTACTACAGATCTAAAGCTCTTTCAATTTTATACTGATTAAATCAGTACTGCAGTATTTGATTAACCAAGCTTCTGCAGATTTTGTGATTCTTGGGACCTTTTTAATGTAAGAAATTATTTATGCATCTCCTTCCCACAATCACTTTTTCCCCAACATTATTCTGCCAGGTGTCCTTAGGAATTAAAAAAAAAGACAATTAGGCATTCTGGTATTTATCTTCTTTGTGTGAAGCCATGGTGTAAAGTGTAGCTGGCTGCTGTTTACTGCTTGTCTAGTCCTGAGAGTCCACTGTAATCAGCACAATTCTGAACTACCAATAAAGAAAACACATTCACCAGAAAGCGCTATTAGGCCTCCCATGTTAGCATAGCTTCTTTCCCATGATTCATCATGCTCACGTTAGGAATTTTTATATACCAATCTTGGTCTATTTTGTCTCAGAAAATTATCATGCGTACATTTTCTGATGAGACAATCAACAGGGAATGGATAACTCAATTGTTGGCAGAGAGATCATGATGACCATTTGTAATCTATAGCTAGTTTTATGGTTTTCCTGAAAATTGGGAAGTGGATCCACATGAGGATATACTTTCCCCAATGTAAGAAATCTTTTAATGTGAGATTCTTACCAAAGATCTCAAAGATCTTACTACCTGTTTATAGCAGTATTAAGTCAGTGTGGGATGTTTGAAGATAATGTTTCCAAGTGAATACTGCTGTAGAATTACAAACTTTTAAAAAGTGTATGGCATACATCTAACATAAAAATACTTTATGCACACTTGAAAATCTGACCATTCTTCCTTCATTATTGAACTTTCTCAAGGGCCAATAAAACCAAAAAAAAAAAAAAAAAAATTCCGAACCATTTTCCCAGGAAAATCTTAATCTTCAGTTGTGGGTGTTCTAATTCAAAATATGCAAATTCCTCCAGTTGGAAGAAGAGGTTTTTAACATGCTCCTGTGTTCATGCTTTGGAACATGAAGGGTAAGACTGTTACACAGCTTTATTACCCTGGCTTAGAAGATCCTGAGTCAGGACCTCTCAGGAATTACAAAGCTTACCATCAAATCTGTTAAGTCTGGCTTGAAGGTTTTTCAGCCTGAAGTACAATAAACAGTTTAGGGTTTGGTTCCTAAAGGATTCACAAAAAGGAACCTGTACAAAATATACATACAGTTCTTTATTAAACAACTGTAAACACTTCACTGTAAAAATCCATAAAACTTTATAAACAAACATTTTGTAAATAGAATCTATACTACAGTAAAAGAATTAACACAATTATTTACATGCAATACTGACAAATTTGGCACTTATTGAAAAGAAATGTACAAAACACTTGCTCATAAAGAAATTTAAAATTATAAAAACTCGGAGCATTACTATCATGCACTTTGCAAATACCTCACAAGCACTTATGGCACAGCCAGCGGAGAGCACTAGGCTCCTGCCCATTTATGTCACTTTTAATGTGCTCCCATAAGTCTGTTGTAAAACTACCTGAACATTGTCAAGAATAAAGTCAAATGCCATATTCCAAACTGATTCCACCGACTGCTGCATCAACCTAAAGGTGGAGAAACAAACATCAGCAAAGACCGAGTAACTCCTTTTTGAGAAGCAATTTAATATCTCTAGTATTTAAGGGGTTAAGGGGATATGCTCATTTTGACTTTCATTCTACTCAGTTAATATTATATCATTCCTTTCTCTGGAATCCAAAATAAAGGACAAGTTAGAGCCTCACCTCCCTCAACTAGCCCTTGTGATGCCAGTTCCCCCTTTTGATGAAAATACTAATTACCTTTTCATGTATTTTATAACAAGATCCAGTTTTTCCAAATCTTTCTCCTCTATGAGGTCAGTGCAGTATTTCACAACTTGCAAAATGTCTTCTTCCATTGGATCTAAAGGCGGGAAAAATCTCAAATGAGAACCAGCCCATCTGCTTATAGGAAAGGAAACTGCATTTCTCCAACACAAACATGCTACGAAAGACCTTTTGACAGCCAGCCCTGCAGGTTAAAAGGCTAATAAGGTTTGGCTAGTTTAAGCTTTATTAGATTTAGAAAAATTAACTCCACCTATATAGTTGAGCTTGTTCATGTTTTGAAAACACAGGACTGTTCACAACACATCTAGTTTTCGGCCATCTGCCCCACCCAAGCCAACCTGAAATGGTAGTTATCCACTCTTTGAGCAGCGTCTTCACATCACTGAACTCAACAGCTCCTGCTAGGTTGGGTGCCAGGGGTCTGACACAGCCAGAAAGGCCTGGCACACCTGAAGTAGAAGCAGAGAGTTCTCCCTGTTAAGGAAAATGATTAAAAAGTGCTGTATTTACATAACATCAAGTACATTAAGATGCAGTAAAAGGCCCAAGTTTGAAAAGCACAAATATTACCAGAGGTTTCTCAGGAGCAGGACCTTCATGTTTCAGAAACCCATCAATTAACTTCTGGGGACTCCCACAGGCTCCTGGCACAGTTTTTGCAGGACTATTAAGTAGTTTGTTTTTCAAAGGGCTCTGAACCTTTTTGGGGGAACTGATGGGATTCTTTTTCTTGTTTAGTTTCTTTTCTTTGATTGATGCTGATTTTAGCTGAAGTAACGGGTTCTTTGGCACTAAAAGATAAACATAACATCCTCAACCAATGTGTCTGGACAGTAGGATGGGCTCTCCTCCCCTCAAATCCAACCCCTGCACACATGCACATGCCTCAGCAAGGTCTTTGTGTTGGGACGGTGGCTGAGAATACAGGTTCTACAACTCATCTCTGTTCCTTCACTTTCTCATCTTTCCTTTGGAACACTGCTATAATGGGGCACTCACATGATTAAATGAATATTCAGCAGGTGAAGTATAAGTAAGTAGCTCATCAGGCACTACCCTGGTTTTTTTGTTTGTTTGTTTTTTAAAGATTTTATTTCATTATTTTTAGAAAGAGGGGAAGGGACAGAGGCAGAGAGGGAGAGAGACATCAACGTATGGTTGCTTTTCACCTGCCTCCAGCCACAGACCTGACTGGAGACCTGGTTTGCAACCTGGTTATGTGCCCTGGCTGGGGAATCGAACCTGCGACCTTTGGGCTCACAGGCTGGCACCTTATCCACTGTGCTACCAGCCAGGGCCTTACCCTGGTTTTTTAAAGATTTTATTATTCTTCAGAGGGGCAAAAGAGGGAGAGAAACATCAATGTATGGTTGCCTTTTATCTGCCTCTACCTATGGACCTGGCTGGAGACCTGGCTTGCAACCTGGTTATGTGGCCTGGCTGGGAATTGAACTAGTGACCTTTGAGTTCGCAGGCCAGCACCTTATCCACTGAGCAACCCTACCCTGTTTTTATAGTAAATATGGTTGTGATCCATAAACCCTTCAGATTTTGTTTTAAAACTATCCTTTGAAGACAACAGGCTTGTTAAGTATTCAAAAAGATTTTTGGAAATAATTAGGCTTTTCTTTTTTTAAAGGGCTTTTTAAAAAATGCCAAGAATGGTATTTTTAAGTCAAGCAGTTACAGATGCAGCTCTAACTAGGAATATAATAACACTTACCATATTGTATACTTGTTCTATTTCCCTAATATGAAGAGCTCTTGACATGACTTAAGAGCTTAGATTTTGACCATTATATACAACAACTCCATTTCTGTCCTTTTTGTTTTGTTAAATGTCACTTCCCAAGCTTACCAGCTGCGCTGGGCGGCTGCTGGTGTGTAGCATCTTCTATCTGCCTCTGCCTTTGATCATATGCTGCTCTCAGCTCCTTTTGAAGCTCAGCAGGAAGGGCAGCAAACACCTCAGGGTCCACCTAGTGGGAAAGATGAATTCCAAAGTTGAACCTAAGTTGATTCTATTTGGCAGCTGGTTTTATACTTTTCACAAAGCAGATATTTTCAAACCATACTTTTCTGACAGATGTTTTCAAACCATACTTTTCTGATCTGTATGAATTCTTAATAGGTCCTCAATATCAGGGCTCATTAAATCCTCATGGGGCTTTACGATGAGAATAAGGAATTAAATTTTGAGCATTAACTTAAAAGACAACCACAGGCAAGAAACACAAACAGAAAAGAACACAAGAGAGCAGGCTCATATGTAATTTTTTGAAACATCATATTTAGATTGTGTTATTGTCCCTAGCATGTGATGATCCCCAGCCTGTCTCTGGCCAGTGAAAGGGGGAACAGTGTAGCTTTTGTGTCTGGGGAGAAGCTATGAGCATCCACATACCATACATAGCCTCCCTCTTCTCAGCCCTTGGTTGCTTCAGGAGATGCTGCTCTGTTACTTTGTCCTGCAGATGATGTGGAAGTGAGCCAACCTCTCCTCCCCCAACAGACATGGTATAGACTAATGAGAGTAGGTAAAAAGGACACTGGGAAGTAAAGGGAAATAAGATATACCCCAAGCAGTAGTAGGATAGGTGAACTATGATAAAGGCCCCTAAACTGAACTTACCTGTGAAAATGCTGGAAGGGCTATTACATTAATTCCCATGTCACTGTTGTTCGATTCTTCAGGTTCTGGTATTTGTAACAGGACTGTCCCAACTGGCTGTGGCAAAATTCCTGTATTATAGCCATTTACTGGTTCTTTCTTTTTGTCACCATGAGGCTCTCCTTGCTGAACAGCACAAACTTGCTCTACTTGTTCCCGGAGATCAGGTGGAAGTGCTTCTAAAACAGACTGATCGAGCTATAAAATACCGTAAACAGGGTGTGCAGTTAGAGCATGCTCAAAGATAATGTGTTTAGAGAATCTTACTTTCATTTCAATTTTAACATCTTGGGTAATGAACACAAGGTATAGGTGCAGAGAACCAGGCCAGGAAAGCCCCAGCCCCCAAGCCTGTGCCACTGAAGCCTGAGGAACGTGTGGATGCCGGAGACGCCAAGTGTACAATGGCCAGTCCCACTGGATTGGGTAAGGTGCGCACACACCTGCTCCCTCTCCCACCGCACCCCCTCTGAACTTCCTGCGAGAGGTGCAGACACCGATGTCCTTGTCAAGCTCAAATTTCAGGCCCCACCCAAGGATAGGGGCAATCCCTAAGGCAGAAGTTTTTCCCTCAGGAAACTGTATTACATGCCTCCAAGCAATTCCAGGCTGAAAGCGGCCAACTAGAAGAATAATTCTAGAAGCTAAATTCTCCAGCTGTGTACCAGAATCTCCTGTTCCTCTGGCCAGGTTCTCCCTCTGCCCATTGGTGCACATCCTTTAGAAAATATGTAAGCCCATAAAGCTGGGGAGGCCAATCTTACCTTGCCAGGAGCAACTATTTCTAGGTAGCTCACCAGCAAAGTGAGATCCAGTGCACAGGTACCGCAACTGCCCTTTTCTTTCCCTGGTCTACAGTCATCACACACGTACGGCACAGAAATAGACTTTTCGAATCTGGCTTAAAGCGCTCTCTTACACTTCCAAGGAGTAACAATCCCAACACCTTGCCACACTGACAGCCCATATCAGCTGAAGGAATGAATAGTTCATGTTAGAAAAGTCATTCTCTTTCCAATGAACCATATGCACGTGCTTCAAGAAAAACCTTGGTGACAGGCCTCTAGTGATCAGCAAAGCTGTGTGCTGAATAAACTGCACGTGACCACCACTATCACAAAGAGATACAGTGGCTGTGTAACAAGTGGCAGTTCACAGAATTGGCCTTCATCCATGTTTTACAACTTAAAAGTGTTGCAAAACTTTGCAGACGCACAAATCTTTCACTTAAACCACTCATTTCTTATTTGGAATTCAGTATCATCAGTTACCTTAACAAGTTGCTCCTTCTCCCCACTACTGGTAAAGAAACATACCATTCCTACTGTAAAACTACTTTTGCAGTTACATCATACATAGAATTCTAAAAACCTACCTGGGAAGGTGATGGGACCTCTATACTCAGGTTAAGTCTTGACTTAAAACTGATGGGAGAATGTATACCATTCCACTTCCCTGAAGTCTCGGTTTTGCTAGTATTACTAGTAACAGGGCTGATACTTGATGTCAGATGTGTGGAAAAAGATGGCAAGAAAGTGCAAGTTCTAGAGGCAGATGATATTTCCAGATCCACTGCAGCAAGAAATACTGAAAGTATAGAAAATACATAAAACAGCTTCTTCAGATCATCTGGGTAGCTGGGGAGGACTTTAATCCACAAACTTTATTATTATTCATCATAATTCAGGGTGTCAGTTTGTTCCTTAAAAGGTCACACAGAACCATGCTAGACAACTTTGTAACTTGGGGCCTCCTTCCTAAGAAGATGAGGAGCACCCAATGAACCACACTGATATCACTACCTTCCTTATGCTCTTCTTCCGTGAGTTTCTTTGCTTTCTGAACTTGGAAGAGATCGAGTACAGAGGGTGACCCACCAGGAAGGTGGCTTGGCTGGCCTGATGAGCGACTGGGACATACAAGAGGGTCTGAATTAGCCAGAACCAACTGGTTCACTTGCATCCCAACCTACAATCAGAAGAAAGAAGTATGTTTGTAGAAAACTAAACTGAAATACGAGGTCAACTGCACAAAATTCTCAGCTAACCCTCTTTTTACATCTTGATCCTGTTACCATAAATAACCTCCTACATGATTACAAAAATACTACTACCTAGTGTATAGACCTTCCCCTCAAGTCTTCAAATCCAGCTGTACCCAATAAAACGCAAAACCAGAAAATCCAAAAGATAAGATGCTGTATCCCACTGAAAAAGTTAAAAAATAAAGTCTAACTTCAACCTTACCTCATATAAAATAATGCTAAAAAATGGGTTGGGGGTGGATAGGCCATAAATAACCTTCAGGCATTTGTAAAATCAGTCTCCCGGCCCCCAACACCAACACAGACCCTCAGAACAGCACTGCAGGGAGAAGTACTCACAACTTCTTAAGGACTCTTCAGTCCCTTTCACAAAACCCACACCAAGCCAGTTAACTACCCTTCACTCACTCGTGTGCACACACAACTTCAATGATTAAAGTTAATCTTAAAATTGGAAGCTTTTCACGTTTTTGATGCCCCCTCACCTATCTGTTCCTAAGGCATCTTCATAGGCCTGTATAGGTATACTCTCCTTTCTGCGTGACCCTCATCAGACATCAGAATCAATTTCCGATTAAAAAAAATAAAAAAAAGACAAAAAAACCTGATAGGTACATGGATTTGCAGATTCTACTTACTCCTCCCAGTCCTATCTAATTCCAGGAAAACAGAAACAGGAGGAAGCAAGATAATGCATGTAAAATGAGTCTTGGTTAATTAAAGATACTATAAAAACTCAAGATATAAAATTATTTTAGGCAGAAAAAAAAGTTATTTCAGAACAAATTTCACTCTTCTCTGAAAAATGAGATCAGGTCAAATTAAGAAAATCCAAGTTTTCAGTTTCTATTCTGCTTATATTACATTAAAAAAGATGAAACCTGCAAACAAACCTCTATACCCCACCATGACCATTCTCCGATTAAGTCTCAAATGAGAATAATATTTATAGAAATAATTAAAACGTCTTATATACTTACCCCTCTCATATCCGATATATTTAGTTTCATTGTGTGAAACATGTTTAGCATAGCCTTTCCAATTATTTTTGCACTATCTGTTGCCTGGTCAAGAGTTACAGTCCTGTAAGTGATAGAATTAACTTTTTTAAAAGAACAAAAGTTGCATTCCATATGTATCACCAGTACCTCAGTAGTTGTAAACTGTTCAAAGAGAGACAGAAAAGTTGTAAAGAAAGCTTCCAAATTTTTAAATAATTAATTACTAAATACAATTCTTACAAATGAATGAGAGTCTTCTCTTAAGGAAGCCAAACTAATTCATTACACTGGCAGCAAGGGGAAAAGAAAAATCATAGAACATTGAGACTTAAAGATAAAAATTAATAAAAACCTGGCTAACTAAAAATAAGGTGGATCTCAAAAAATGTATTTTAGTTAATGCATGTACAAATATAAGCATATTGTGTTGCAACAAAAAAATGAATGGCAAATATAATGTTTTAGATTCTAAAAGAAGTTTTAGGTTCCCAGGAAGATTATATGTTGAGGTATGGTTACTATCAAGAAAAGAAAGATGAATCCCTTGTATTCTGGTTCTTCACTCACTTTGTTATATTTGTGGTAAAGCTGCTAGTATAATTCTACTTTTCCTCAGAGGAAAAAGGAATGTGTGGACAGCTATACCAAAGTGAATATGGTGGTACTCTGTCTAAATGCAAGGAGATTAGAATATAAAATTCTTAGATATTCAAGGACTCCTGAAGGAGGACTGGAGCGTCACCGAAACTACATGTACTGTATTCATTTTTCAGTACCCTGAGGACATTAACGTATTCATGTGTGGAAAGTGCCTGTTTCTTTAAGGAACCATTTGGTAAAATATCTCCACCAACTTGCTACCTAATAATTATCTTCAATTTATTTCACATAAATACAGAATAACTTAAAATGATTTTCAGTGGATCTTCGTGGATTAAACATGTCTTATTTTTTTTCTAAAACACCACTAAACTTCCTTGAAATTATTTTTAAAGGGTATAAATTCAAACTTCCAGTCAAAATGGAAGTGTAGGTAAACATAGTTCAGACAACCAGGCAAAAATTACCACTAGACTATAAAACAAATAACACCCAAAATCATCAGAAAATTGAGCTATAATGGAAGTCCTACAACCAAGGAATAAAAAGTCACTTTCATCCTGATGAGTATGAGCAGCAACGATGCAAAGACAGAGAGTCGTGGAGACCTGGAGATGCAGATCGGGTGACCTCACATCCAGGAGCGATACTTTGGGAGTGATGGATCCCAGTCCCACACCAGATCACTGTACCCAGGATTCCAGTACCAGGATGATAAGGCCCCATAACTTCTAGCCATAAAAACCTGTGGGATTTGGGATGGTGGAATAAACTGCAGGTTTCTCAAGAGTCTCCTCTTAAAAGGCCTGCAAAGGACTTAGGCAGACTTACTCCCTCTGGGTTCTAGCACTGGGGCAGCAGCTGGAAAGGCACTTATGGCATATGTGGAGAAATAACTGTCTGATATCAGGGTAAGTACCAGGAGAAAGCATTCTCCTGTACAGGACTCTGGAGGCCAGGCAGCATACACTTTTTGACAATGGGCAATGCTACTAAGACAGAAAGTCAAAGCAGCTCTACCTAATACATAGGAACAAACTCAGGGAGGCTGCCAAAATGAGCAGACAAAGAAATATAGCCCAAATAAAAGAATGGAACAAAATCAGAAAAAGAACTAAACAAAACAGTGATAAGCAATCTGTTCAAGTAACTCACTGGATACTTCAACAGCATAAGAAAGACATAGGCAGAAATGAAGGTTATACTAAACAAAAATTTACAGGGAATCAACAGTGGACTGGATGAAGCCAATAATCAAATCAATGGATTGGAACATATGGAAGACAAAGATAATCAAAAGGGCAAGAAGAAAAAAAGAATCCAAAAAAACGATAGGCTAAAGGAGCTTCTGGGGCATCTTCAAACATACCAACATTTGAATCATAAGGGTGCTGGAAGAAGAAGAGAAAGCAAAAAATTGAGAACTTATTTGAAAAAATACTAAAAGGAACTTCCCTAATTTGGCGAAGGAAATAGATATACAAATCCAGGGAGTACAGAGTGTTCCAAACAATATGAACACAAAGAAGACCAGACCTAGATATAACATAATTAAAATCCCAAAGGTTAATGATAAAGAGACTCATAAAAGCTGAAAGAGAAAAGTACATAGTTACCTACAAAGGCATTCCCATAAGACTGTCAGCTGATTTCTCCTATTTTGCAGGCTATAGGGACTGGCAAGAATTATTCAAAGTGATGAAAAGCAAGGACCTACAGCCAAGATTAGGCTATCTAGCAACGCTATTATTTAGATTTGAAGGGCAGATAAAGTGCTTCCTTTTGCTGTAGCAAAAGGAGTTCATCATCACCAAGACATTATTATTTGAAATGATAAAGAAGGGACTTCTTTAAGAAAAAGATCAAAACTATGAACACTAAAATAATAAAATTCATAACTATCCACAACTGAATCTAAGAAACAAACTAAGCAAACAAGCAGAACAAAGACAGAATCATGGATACGGACAGCATTCTGATGGTTGTCAGATGGGAGAGGGGTGTGGGGGAATGGATAAAGAGGTGAGGGATTAAGAAGTACAAAACTGGTAGTCACAGAATAGCCAAGAGGATATATAATACAATACAGGAAATGGAGTAGCCAAAGAATTTATATGCATGGCCCATGGACATGACCTAGCAGGGAGGGGGCTTGCCAGGCGGAATGGTAGGTACTAGGTGGAGAGGGGGCAAAGGGGAAAAAACTGGGACAACTGTAATTTCATAATCAATAAAATATTATTTTAAAAAATAGCCCTGGCTGGGGTGGCTCGATAGATTGAGTGAAGCTTGTGTGCCTGAAGGTTTCCAGTCAGGGAACATGGCTGGTTTGTGGGCCAGGTCCCCAGCTGGGGGCATGTGAGAGGCAACCAATTGCTTCTCTCGCACATCGATGCTTCTCCCTCTTTTTCTTCCTCCCTTCCCCTCTTTCTCTAAAACATAATTAAAATCTTTAAAAAAATTTTTAAAGAAAGGTATAAACTCTTAAAAGACATGGGAGGAGATAAGAAAAACAATAATTTAGAATATAGAAAGCAGATCAAAAAAAGGTAAGCTGTCAAATGCTCACTAAGAGCATAAATAGAGGCACCATCACACTTTGTGCTATAGAATCTCAGAAAAGCTTGCTACTTAGAGGTACTAGGTATGTATGGAAGGATGGGGAGAGAATGGTGCTGAGGATGTACATGAAATCCCTCCTCTTCTGCAGAAGACCTAGCACCTAAGGAGGAGATGCGGATATTACACCTGGCTAAGGGAGGTATGAGGTCCTTTCCTCAAAACACTCACACACCCTTCCCTCTGCACACCCTCTTTCCCACTGAATAACCAGAACGCGAGGTGTAATCCTTCTACCTTCTCACCCATCCCCCTAGGCAAGAGATGGGAGGATTCATCTATGGAAATTGTCAAGCCTAGGAGAAAAGACACAGATACTAACCAGATACTACCAGCTGTGGTAATCCAACAAGCCCCTTCAACTTCTTATCTATGGGGATATCCACTGGTCTACATGTCCCACTAAGAATCAGAGGATCCAAGCAACATTTTAGTAGTTCATATATGAAGATACAGCCAAGAACTATCAGACAGGCAGACACTTGAAGAAAACTTCTAATATAACACAGTAACCAAACAGGAAAAAAGAAATTTGGTGAAACCAGACTCACATTGGGTCTGGAAAATATATAAACTGCAAGACATTCAGAGATAATACTGCAATGTGAAATAAGAGGTACTATAAATATTTAAATGTATAAAGAAGAAAACCAAACATTGAGAAATTTAAATGTTACTAGAGACGAAAACTTAATATTGATAGAGTACCTGGCACAAGGACAAGGAGA